>RJWJ010003130.1:0-90386 GCA_004363605.1 Indri indri | reverse complement strand
AGAGATTTTATTAAAAATGTATAGAATGCTTCCCTGCCATAATGCTATACCATCACCATAAAAGGGCTCCAGAGTAATAACACTGGTTTACAACTTAGAGAACTAAAAGACACAGATTCTATTTAAGAAGGAGTTTGTAGGGAAACCTAAAGATAATGGGGAAGCAAAAACAAGAGCACTAGAGCAAATTGAAACTGTTAACCTCTAGAATTTTGGCAAAAATTAAACACAGCCTGATTACTAACCAGTAAAACATGAACATCCACACTAAAGGACTATTTACTTCAGTTCCTATTATCTAGTACATCATGCTCAGATTTAAAAAAAAAAAAATAAGACAGAAAGAAAAAAGGAAAGAAAAGAAATTACAAGGCATGTTAAAAGAAAAAAAAAAACCCACATAACCTAACAAGACAAAAATAAGCATTGTAACAGAATCAGATAAGCAGAAATTTTGAGATTGTCATAATAGGAATTTAAAGTAACTATATTTAATATGTCAAGAGTACTAAGCAGAGTGATAGAAAAGTCTAGGAAAGGATTAAAAAGAAACACTTTTGAGGAAGGGAGAAGGGAAAAAAAACCCACAAGAATGCCCTTGATGGGCTCATTAGTACCCTGGACAAGGTGGAGAAAAGTTTCTGTGAGACTCAAGATACGTCAAGAAAAATGCCCAAAACTGAAATGAGAAGAATGAAAAAATAATGTAACAGAATATCCAAGAACTGTGGGACAATTAACAAAGGTATAACGTATACAGAATCAGAATACCTGGAGGAAAAAGAGAGAAGTAGGCAAAAGAAATACTTGAAGTAAAAATGGCTGAATTATTTTGCAAAGTTAATGACAAACAGCAAGCCACAGAATGAGCCAGGAAGCTCAGAGAGCAACAAGCAGACTGAATACCAAAGATCTTCACCCAGGAATATCATAATCAAACCACAGAAAAACAGATGAAGAAAAATATTGAAAGGAGCTGGATTGGTTGGGGGTGGGCATATTACCTATAAAGGGAAGAGGATAAGAAAAGAATTTCTCTTAGAAACTGTGTAAGCAAGAAAGAATGGAAGAATATATTTAAAATAGTGAAAGGAAAAAGACTTATTAACCTAGAATTCTGTATCCATTGAAATTATCCCTCAACGGTGAAGTAGAGATTGACTTTCTCAGGCAAACAAACAGAGGAAATTTGTAACCAGTATACCTGTCTTGCAAAATGTTAAAGAAGTTCTGCAGAGAAAAGTAAAATAATATTGGTAAAAAAAAAATCACATCTACATAAACAAAGGAAGAACATCAGAGAAGGACTAAATGAAGGTAAATAATTTTTTTTTATTCCATAGAAAATTGTTTATTGAAAGTAATAATAGCACTAATGCACTGGTGATTATGGCATATGGACTTAAGTAAAATAAATGGCAAAAATGTTATAAGAGTTGGGAAAGAGGAATTGGGAATACTTAGTTATAAGGTATTGGTGAAAATAGAGAAGCAAATATTGCTATTTGAAATTAAACTTGGGTTAGTTGTAAATGCATATTTCAAAATCTACTGTAACCGCTAGAACAAGTCAAAAAAAGAAAGTATAATTAATATGATAAGAGAGGAGATAAAATTGAATCATGACAAATGCTAAATTAAAATCACAGGAGGCAGAAAAATAGTGGGAGAACTAACTAACTAACTAACTAAATAAATAAATAAAAAAGACCAAAAGAACAAATGCAATGACTAGAAACAGTAATAAATATGATTGATATTAATCTATGTCAATAATCACTTTAAATTTGAATCATCTAAAAACATCAACTAAAGACAGAGACCAAAAAGTGGATTAAAAAAGAAAAAGACCCAACTACTATTATCTATAAGAAACTTACTTTAAATATAAAGACACATATAGATTAAAAGTAAAACCAGAAAGTGGGCCCTCACTAGACGCTGCATCTGCTGATGCCCTGATGCGTCTCAGCCTCCAGAACCGAGAAAGTTATGTCATATTAATTCTAACCATAGAATGCTGGAGCTGCTATATTAATTTCAGACAAAGCAGACTTAAGAACAAAGAAAACTAATCAAACATAAAGTGGAGCATTACAGAATGATAAAAGGGTCAGTTCTGCAAGAAGACATAACAACCTTTAATGTGTATGCACCTAACAGCGGAGCACCAAAATACATGAGGTGAAAACTATAAAATGGTAAAAGGAAATTGAAGAATTTACAATTATAATAATTATTTATAAATAATAATTCCACAATCATAGCGACAGACTTCAACACTCCTCTTTCAGTAATTAACAGAAGCAGCAGGCAGAAAAGTGGAAGGGTTAAAACTGAACTTAACGGCATCACCAATTAACTGGATCAAATGGATGTCTTAATACTTTCATCAACCACATCAGAGTATACATTCTTCTTAAGCACACATGAAGCATTCACTACAATAGACTAGACTGCATTCCAGGCCGTAAAACACACTTTAACAAATTTAAAAGGATAGAAATCATACAAAGTTTTTCTCAAACCACAATGGAAACCAGACATCAATAACAGAAAGATAGATGGAAAGCCACCAAATATTTGATGATAAAACAACATACTTCTAAATAACACTTGAGTCAGAGAAGAATTCTCAAATAAAATTTTGAAAACATGCTCTGCATTGAATGAAAATGAAAATGCAATTATTCAAATTCATGGGATAAAATGATAGCAGTGTTTAAGGGAAATTAAAACATTGAATGCAGACATTAGTATGAAGATTTAGAGGGAAAACCACTCTCCTTCCTTTGTGAAGAAATGCATACATTTGGAAAGAATTAGTGTCACTGGCAATGCGAGACAAAGGCCATCCTCTTCAGGGGAGGTATAATGTGAGATCCAATCGATCTTCTCCAATTGTATGGAACTGTTTCTTTGGAGAATTTGCTGGCAGTGAAGGATGGAGGACGATTTTCTTGTTGACCTGAGGGAACCGCCACCCAGAGACAGATGCTGGGGCAGGTATGAGGATGGTCCATGGACCTGCCACTCTGGATCCAGACTGTCAGTGCCTGGCTGGGGACAAAGTTCCCTGGGAAGCTTAAGAACAGGAAAGTTGCTCATCCTGGAACTACAGTTTGCTTGGTTTTTCATACCTTGCTTGTGACCTTCCTATTGCTTAGAGCACTTGGTCTATGAGAAGACTGAGAGGTGCAGGCCTCAACCCTCTGCTTTGTTCAGGGAGGTGGGGGGGGGGCCCTGTAAAGACAGCATGGGGTGACTTGGGGCTCCACCTGGCCTGGGCCCTAATTCTTCCCTGGGTGGCCTTCCTTTCCTTGCATTGACTCAATGCATGAGCCCCACTGTCTTCTGGAGATTCTGGGCATCGGCCCACTTGTCTACTGGTGTCAATATACCTCTGCCCAAGAGGCAGCTCTGATGTCCAGTGGCCCTGGGCTCTGCCCCGAGGCTTTGTGTCTGGTTATGTTTGTCTCTTTCCTCTGTTCAGTGGAGAAAGCCCCGATATTAATGAAACAGTCCATGTTAAACCAATGTAGAGTCATAAGGTATAAATATAAAGTAATCAAAGTCTGAATTTTATAAGAGTATACAAATAGCCAGAAGTTAACCAGCCATTGTTTCCTGACTTCCTTATTGATGTAACAGGTTTACTGCTCAATGTCACTATCCTCCCTGACAGGTGCAAGATTTGTGACATCTCCCTACCACTTCTATAGATAACATTGCTATTGTAAAGCTCAAAGACTTGTGCTTCTGTAGATAACATTACTATTATAAAGCTTAAGACTGGTCTTAAAGTATTTTTCAGACTCTGCATTCTGGGGGACCCACTGATGCCCACTGGACTCATGGGTAGGAGTGGGAAGAAATCCAACAGGCTCGAGGCCCTCTACCCAGGAAATCTCCCAACTGAGAAGATAATCTATGCTCCCCAACCCTATGAGTTTATCCTCCACCAATCAGTAGACCCAATTCTCACCCTTTGCCTGCCAAACTATCTTTAAAAAGCCTTTCTCCCAAATTCTTGGGAAACAGATTTGAGAAATTCCTCCTATCTTCTTGCATGGTGCCTGTGATATTAAACTCTTCTTCTGCTGTTAAAAAAAAAAAAAAAGAATGAAGATCTAAAATCAATAATCTTAAAATCTACATAAAGAAGAGTAATATAAATCTAAAGGAAGCAGAAGGAAATAAATTATAAAAATCAAAGTGAAAATTAATGAAATTAAAACAGGTGAACATTAGAGAAAGTCGATGAAAGCAAAAGCTGGTTCTTCAAAATGATAAATTACATTGCTAAACCTGTAGCCAAGCTAAGGGGGAAAAAAAGAGTAGAAATAAATTATCAATATCAGAAAGGAAAGAGAGGCTATTATTACTTTTCCTATGGACATCAAAAGGCTAATAAAGGAATATTATGAACAACTAACTCTATGGCCACGAATTTGTTACATGAAATGAAACAATTCCTTAAAAGAGGCAATCTTCTAAAACTCAAACAAGGAGAAATAGATCATCTGAATAGGCTTACATCTATCAAAGAAATTGAATCAATAATCAGTAACCATCCGAAACAAAATTCCTAGGCCTAGATGAGTTCACTAATGAATTCTACCAAATATTTAAGGAAGAAATTGGACCAATTCTCTATAGTCTCTTCCAGAAACAAATTGAATGCTATTTAACTCATTCTATGAAGCATTATCCTCATACTCAAATTAGAAAAATATATGACAACAAAACTACAGATTGATGTCTCTCATGAACAAAGATGTTAAAATCCTCAAAAAATATCAGGAACTGTAATCCTACAATGCATAAAAGTAATTATACATAACAATCAGGCAGAATTTATTCTAGGTACACAAGTGCTATGATCTGAATGTTTGTGTCTTCCCCAAATTCATATGTTGGGACTTCATCACCATTGTGATGGTATTAGAAGGTGGGGCTACAGGAGGTGATTAGGTCATGAAGGCAGAGCCCTCATGAATGGGATTAGTGCCCTTATAAAAGAGGCCCCTTAAAACTGCCTTACCTCTTTCACCATGTGAAGACGTAGCTAGAAGTCACTCATCTCTGAACCAGAAAATGGGCCCTCACCAGACACTGAATCTGTTGGTGCATATATCTTCAACTTTCCAGCGAACAGAACTACGAGAAATAAATTTATATTCTTTATAAGCTACCCAATTTATGGTATTCTGTTATGACAGCCCAAACTAAGACAGCAAGACTTTTTCTACGTTTGAAAGCCAATTAATGCAATTCATCACCTTTATAGGTTAAAGAAGAAAAACCGCATAACCATACGTAATATATGTATTGATTTTCCTCCATGATTCTTAGCTCATAACTCCCATAGCCCTTGTTATTTTCTAAGTGACTAAAACAATAAGCCTATCGTTTGTTAAAATATTTGGCCTTTTGTCCTTGTTCCTGATGCAGCGTCGGAACACCTTCGGAGCAATAAACGTGAAAGACAGTCTTGTGTTGCAATGTTATGTTGCTGTAGGTGTGAGAAGCAGGCCCCCCAAAACCAAATTTGTCTTTCTCTCTCTGACCTTCTCCTGCTCTCCTTTCACCTGCTCCTTTTTCTCCCCAAGGCAGAACCTAGAAACTAAAAACATACTCTAATCTTCTCATGCCCTTCTGTTTTGGAGCTGGCCATAAAGAAATTGTCTATTTGTAGGTCATAATATCCCATTTCAGAAAACGTTCTGCCCTATGCCTGGGAAGCAGTAATGCCCAGAAGGCCTAGAAGAAATTGAGCAGACAGGCCTTGCTGGGATTCCCCACTCAGTCTATTAGTATTACATCACACTCTCTTTGTCCAATCACACATCTACAAGGTTATCCATGCTTCAGTCATGTCTATCCCATGAAGTCTCCATAAAAGGCCCAAGAGGACAGGGGAGGGAGAGCTTCTGGAGAGCTGAACACGTGGAAGTTCCCAGAATGTGATGTACCTGAGGAGGGCAGAGAGGCTCCATGTCTCTTCCCCATGCCTCTCCCTATACATCTCTTCATCTGTATCTTTTGTAATATGCTTTATAATACACCAATAAATATGTTTCTCTGAGTGCTGTAAGACACTGTGGCAAGTCAACCAAACTTAGGGTCATGGGATCCCTAATTTATAGCCAGCCAGTCAGAAGCACAGGTGAAACAACTTTGGGCTTTGGATTGGCATCTGAGTGGGGGTAAGTCTTATGGGACTGAGCTTTCAACCTGTGGGATCCTACACTATCTCTACATAGATAATGTCAGAATTAAACTGGAGGACACTCAGCTGGTGTCTGCTGCAGAATTGACTGGTTGGTATTTGAGGGAAATCACCACCATGTCCCCAACACACACACACATTTGGTCTTCGTGTTGACTGTTGTGGTGTGAGAGGAGAGGAAAAAACAGTTTGTATTTTTCTACTCACCATATCAATACATGCATAAAAATAATTTGACAAAATCCAACACTTATTCATGATAAAACGTCTCAGCAAAGTAGGGATAGATGGAAACTTTCTCAATTTGTTAAAGAACATCTACAAAAAATCTACAGCTCATGTTATACTTAATAGTTAGAAATGATATGATCTCTTCCTAAGATTGAGAACAAGGCAAAGCTGTTCCCTCATCACTCCTGTTCAATATGATATTGGAAGCCTTAGCTAGTGACGTGCAAAAAGAAAAAGAAAGAAAATATGTAGTTCATCAGGAGAAAAAATAAAACTGTTTTTTGTTTGTACATGACATAATTACCTATAAGAAATCCCTAAAGAATTATCATCATAAACAAGAACAACAAAACTCAACTATTAAGCAGTTAGAGAAAGGTTGCAGAATACAAGGTTAATATATGAAAGTCAACTGATTTCCTATATGCCAAGAATGAACAATTTGGATGTAAAATTTAAAACATAGTACTGTTTTCATTTGTATCAAAAAAGGAGAAATACTTAGGTACAAATCTAACAAAATATGTGCAAGTCTACACAAGGAAAACAAAAAACCTCTGTTGAAAGAAATTAAAGAAGGTCTAAATAAATGAAGAGATATTCATATTCATATACAGGAAGACAATATTGTTAAGTAGTCAGCTCTTTCAAAACTGATCTGTAAATTTAATTCAATTCCAATTAAAATATCGGCAAGATATTTTGTGGATATTCACAAAAATAACTTTAAAGCTTATATGAAAGGCAAAAGACCCGAAAATAGCTAACAAAACACTGAAAAAGAAAATTGTTCAAAAACTGACACTTCTCTTCTTCATGAATTATTAATGAAGCTACAGTAATTAAGACAGGGTACTGTTGGAGAAAGAATACACAAATAGATAGATGGATGACAACAGAGAGCCAAGAAATAGAGCCACACAAATATATTCAACTGATCTTTGGTAAAAAAGTAAAGACAATTCAACAAAGAAAGAATGGTTCTCCAAAAACTGAATATCCGCTTGAAAAAAGTAATCCACACACAGTTATTACACATTTCAGAAAAATTAACTCAAAAGAGATCATAGAACAAAAGTAAAATGGAAAACTATAAAACTATAGAAGAGTTTATCATGGGAGAAAATCCAGGTGATCATAGATTGACAAGGAAATTTTAGATTCCATACCAAAAGCACAATCTATGAAAGAAAAAAATGATAGGTTGGATTTCTGCATGTGATTTTTTATTGATACATAATATTTGCACATATTTATAGGATACACGTGATATTTCAGTATTTGCACAGAATGTGTAAGGATCAAGTCAGGGTATTTGGGGTATGTATCACCTTGAGCATTTATTATTTCTGTGTGTCGGGAACATTTCAAGTCCTCTCCTCTAGCTATTTTGAAATATATAGCACATTGTTATTAACTATAGTTACCTTACTTTGCTATTGCACATTAGAACTTATTCCTTCTAACTGTATGTTTGTACCATGCTTCCAAAGAAAATATTTTCAAAACACGTATACCACAAAGGACTTGTATTTAAAATATATACAGACCTCTTAAGAAAATAAGAAAATAAAATAACATATTAAAAAATAGACAAAATATCTGAAGAGTCACTTTACTAAAAATATAAAGAGATAGCAGACAAGCATATGAAAAGACGCTCAACATGATACATTATTAAGGAAATGCAAGTTAAAACATTATTGAAATACCACTACACACCTATTAGAATGGCCTAAATCTAAAATACTAATAAATAATTAAATAAATAAATCTAAAATACTGAGAATATGCAGAAAAGTATTTGGAAGAAGAGAAACTCATTCATTCGTAGTGGGGATACAAAATGATACAACTACTTTGAAAAAGTTAGGCAGTTTATGATGAAGCTGCACGTAGTCTTAGCATATAATTCAGCAATTGCACTCCTAGGTATTTACCTGAGTTGAAGACTTATGTCCGAACAAAATTCTGTACATGAAAGTTCATAGCAGCTTTCTTCATGATTTCCAAAAGTTAGAAGCAAGTAACATGGTCTTCAATAGGTGATCGCATAAACAATTTTCGGTACAAACATACAGTGGAAAATTATTTGGCAATAAAATAAATGAGCTATCACAAAAAGACATGCAGGAAACTTAAATGAGTGTTGCTAAGTGACAGTATTTAATATTCAGTCCGAAAGGGCCACAAACTATGATTCCAGTTATACGAGATTCTGGAAAAGGCAAAACTATAAGACAATAAAAAGATCAGTGGTTTCCAGAGCGGCTGGAAGCAGATGGAATAACAGGTGAAGCACAGCTGATTTCTAGGGTGGTGCAACTGCACTGTGAGATGAGCGGTGGTGGATATGTGACATTATTCATTCGTCAAGACCCACAGAACCATAGAAGAACAAGGGTGAACCTTACTATAGTCAATGAAATTTAATAATAGTATATCAATATTGTGGTTCATCAACTGAAACCAATGTACTACATTAATGTAAGATGTAAACAAAAGGGGAACTATGGAAAGGGTTTCTGTCAGAACTTTGTATTATCTGCTTAATTTTTCTGTAAACCTAAAATTGCTCATAAAATGAAAGGTCTAGATTATCACTTCCTTGCAAATGCACTGAGGGCCCCCAAAGTAAAATTTTAATATGTAACATAGCAAAAGTTTTAGGTCATTTCAGAAATAACTTTCCCAGTATGTTAAAAATTATTCTGCCTTATACATGTGTTGCACAACAATAAAGAATGGCCAAATAGATAGAAACTTGATCTTATGAAAATAGTTATAAGTTTTGAGTTTGTACAATAGACTCAAGATAATTATAATTATGTTTGTTTATGTAAAAAATTCACATACTTTATCAGGGGCCCAACATCTTCCAAGAAAAAGAAAGAGGGAATCTTCTTGGTAATACCTATACGAGGCCTTTTTTCCATTTTCCTTCATTCCATATTATCCCTAGATGACACATGTGCATGATTTCTGATGGATTAGGGAGAAGCACAGCTGGTAGCTACCATCAAAACTCAAATTCACATCTGTTGTGATATTGCTGAAAAGAATTCTTCACTAATTTATCTGATGAAACATCTTTTACCCACCACCCATTCTCACAGAAGTGCAAGACATTTCTAAAAAACATCTGGACCCTCTGCTAAAATGAGACATTTCTTATCTTGTAGCACATTATTTTCATTAAATTTTACTATAATGTGCTATTATTAGGCAATGAAACATTGAAAATAACATATCAGCACAGAGATATGTTAATTCAAAAATTTTTTTTTGAATTTTTTGAGAGTCTTTCTTAATTATTCCAACTGTCTCAGGCTTTCCAGGATACCAGAAAAGAACAAATTACTTTCTTTTCCCAGTTCAGCAAATCTATTGTTTTATCTCTTACTTATTTTGGAATACTTGGCATTCCATAACTTTTTAAGTTGCTTTAAATTAATTTCAGTACTAAAGTATAAAATCCACTGTTTATAATCACACACTATTTAGGCTCAAGTTCTAAAAAAATCTCTTTTTTATTTACTATATTGCACAGTAATCATAGTGTTTATTTATTCTTAAATGTACCAGATTGACCACACGGTGAATGTTTGAGTTAACGTTGATCTAAGAGCCTTAACTCAGGCATTTTCTAAGTTCTTAGGGTTATTTTCTTAATATTTATTGGTTATATATGGCACAGTATCTACTTTAATTAGGATGCAAGAAATTCAGTGCCATAAAGTCATGGTACGCTATACTGAGATTTGAAAACTGTTTCATGAATAAAAATAATTCCTTGATTAGAGATATGTGTTAAATCTCTAAGGTTTTCAAGAATGAAAAATAGTTATGTTCAGAGATGTTAAAATCAGCACAAGAATAAATTTATACAACAGTAGGCTGGTGTGCAAACCACAAATTCTGCTCATTTCCAGCTGTGACTTTTAAAACAAATCCTCATACTATAGTTTCAAAATTGTCTTTGCAAAATTAGTCATAAAATAGCTTATAAACCTTATAGGGCTAGTCTAGTCAAGTTGGTGTTGAACTTTAATGCAAATTGGTAATCTTACAAACAAATACACATTTTTACCTCAAAATAGCACATTAGCTACTTAGAACAGCAAATAAATGAGTAGGTTTGTACAGGAGTTATTGAGAAGAAGGAAATGAGTTAGGGATGCATGAGCCAAATGAGGTAGCATTTTGTAGGCCCCGTTAAGGAGCTGGGACTTAAATTCAATATTATGGAAATAATTTGGAGAGATTTAGGACAATATCCTCTACAATTTATCTTTTGGTAAAAATTATTCTTTCTAATATTTCAAGAAAAAGTTATAAGTAGAACAAGCACCACATGTACTCACCATCAAATTGGTAGAGACTGAACATCACATAAGTGTACATATAAAAATAGCATCTATTGGATGTCGGGTAGGGAGAGAGGGGAAGGGGGAGGGGCGAGGGGGAGGAGGGGACGGATATATGCATACACAAAGGGTGCAATGCGCACCCTCCGAGAGATGGACATGCTTGGGACTGGGACTTGGGGGGAAGGGGGGGCAAGGGCATCATACGTAACCTAAACACCTGTACCCCTATAAACAACAAACAATAAAAAAAAAAAAAAAGAAAAGGGAAGATTCTGGGAAACCAGAAATGAGACTATATTAGTGTGGGTGAGTTAAGTCAAAATATATATTTTTGAAAGCTGGCCCCTCAGTAGGTTCAGATAGTGTAAATAGATGACCCAAACAAGTGTCTCAGAATTCCATGTCAACTGCATCAACATCTCTTCATCAGCTCACACCTATTAGCTCATTAGGGTTTCTTTATGATTAAAAAAATTAGATCAAGTTCAAGGTTTGGTCTGTTCAATATGTCAATACAAGCCAAAAATTGGCTGCCGCCAATGGTAGTACCACACTGAAAGACAATGTTTAGAAGAAATGACATACAGAGTTTTAGGCAGTACAGCTGGTCATCAAGTTTGTATGGAAGAAGAGGCAGTTAGAGGAAAGGTTGTACGTAGACTCATGTGCACGTGTAAATGCCTTGACTGCTCAGCCTGGATCTTGAAGTAGGAAAATTGGAATTTCACTGACAAGAAAATCTTGGGAAAGTGCTTGTGGGTCTATGAGAATCAGCACAAGTATATCAGTTCTTGTGTCTCTTATCTTGAAAGCAAAGCATCTTCTGCAGAAAATATACCTGACTAAATATATACACATACATTCCATATATATATATATGCATATATCTATATATACACATCTATATCTATATCTATCTCATGCTATATACGTGTGTGTATAATATATATATGGGGGAGAGAGAGAGAGAGAGAGAGAGAGAGGGAGAGCGAGCTGATCACCACTGTGCTTGCATAATAGTCCCACGAATAGAGTTGTCATGGTGTCAGGTATGGAGAGTGTGCATGAGCCCAACAGTATGAGCTCCCTCTTACCAAGGTTCATCTAGTTACTGCCAATGCTAAGGTCACCAACAGAGTCCAACTTTGAGTCTCTATCACATTATCTTTCTAGGAGAACAATCATCTATTTGAGAGGAAATAAATTCATAATATTGGCCCCTTTCACCATAGAAGGGAAAGGAATTTGTCTTTAGTGGAATTGTATCTACATCAAATATAAGGAACAGATGATAAACATCAATTATGGCCTGGTGGCCTTTAGTTATTAACATTACTGTTGTAATTATAATTCTAGAAATTGTGGCCATCTGTGACTATAGAGAATTAGTAGCTTAATATAATGCCTGGATCTAAGCTGTGGAAAGAGTAGACCAGAGTACAGAAGATCCTGCTATTGCCTCCGTTTGGATTGTCTTGTCAAGTATTCTTTGTTCAGACAGATCCAACTGTTTCCCACTGCAAGCAAGTGCACATCATTGCAGAAAAGATTCCTGTGGATGCCAGAACAGGCTCAGCCTGTATGTGCAGTGGGCTAGAAGCACCAAGAAGTTAATGACCCCAGGAATCCATCTCAACCAATAACTGATAGGAGCTAAATGATCAATATTCACAGTTGAAAATTGCCCGTAAAATGTATACTTCATTAGCTGTCTTCTCTATAATTGCTTTTTGTGCCAAACTAAACTGTTTTCACTCAAATCTTTGGTTCTGATTTGCTTTTAGGGAGATCCTATTGAAGACAGTCAAATAGATACTCCTCGCTTTGTGTTCCTGTAAATCTGTAGACCAACACAAAGAAGTCTCCTTCATTGGAATCCTGGTTATATCCAACTTTGCACACCTCTCTGAGGAATAATAAAATTTGAGGGGATTGAGCATATTCTAACTCTAATTCATACTAAAACTATAAGGTACAAATTTGTGTCCACATTTCCTTTTCCCTGACAGTCACTACATCCAACTCTTAGTGACCAGATTCATTACTCTTCTAATTCAATCCCACATTGATATACTAAACTATGAAAAACTGAACTCTAAAGTTGTATAAATGTATATTTTAGATAAAATAATAGGGAAATTATAGAAGAGAATCAGGATCTGCTGGGTCATATGGCTCATGTCCCAGGGCTTGCATTGTAGCCTGGACCAGCCGAGGTCTTCTCTTGCCCCAACCTCTATTCAAAATTTATAGATTTAAATATGTCTATAAAAATATATTAGAAATACATGCCAATATGTGGTATATCTTATCTCTAAAATCCAAGAACGTTAGCCAAATACTGGACCTCTTTTTAAGAGGTAGAGAGAGTGTAACAATTTTGTTATTGTAACCTAAGTTTGGGGGCAGTATTTTTCTATGTCTCAGAGCACTATATTACAGAAGCTACATTGTACCCTAAAGTTTGTATTTTATTTCTCCCATGACCTGGCACATAAATGTGTGATCAGGTTATCTATGGTGACTGCCCTGGTTTTCCAGGGTAACCAGCAAGATATACAATCAATACGGTGAATTTGGATGATGGTCCAAGATGGGAGGTACACAGTGATTCTGCAGACTAGATTGTGATAGAAAGCAAAGTAAGATAGTAAGAAGTAATTCTGCTACAGTCAGTTTAAAACAAATTGTTTGTAGTATTATGGGTCCCCGGGACAGAAAATAAATGACTACCTTTAAAGCTTTATAAAAATGATAGACACTATGTTGATATGGGCATGTAAAGAAACTACATAGGGAAACTACGTGATAATAACTGTATAGAGTACCATTATTATATCCTCCATGATTCATTTGCTTTCTATATAGGGTAAGTAAGTTAAAAAAATTAGGGAAGCAACAGAAATCATCAGTCTTCCCATATTTAAGGTCCTTGATACAGGTTGAGCATCTAAAATCTGAAATTATAAATACTCCAAAATATGAAACTTTTCAAGTACCCACATAAGGCCACAAGTGAAAAATTCTACACCTGATCTCATGTGACTGATTGTAGTCAAAATACCATCAAGACTTTGCTTATGCACAAAATTATTTAAAAAATAGTAAAAAGTTCCCTTCAGACTATGCATATAATGTATATATGAACATAAATAAACTTCATGTTTAGATATGGATCCCATTACCAAGATGTCTCATTATGTGTATCAAATAATCCAAAATCCAAAAAATCTGAAATCCATACAGCTTCTGGTCCCAAGCTTTTTTTTTTAATTTCAGCATATTATGGGGGTACAGATATTCAGGTTACTTATGTTGCCCTTACCCCACCTCCCACCCCCCCAGTCCGAGTTTGAAGCTTTTTCATCTCTCGGATGGTGCGCATTGCACTCTTTGTGTATGCATATACACGTCCCCTCCTCCCTCTCCCCCCTCCCCCATGCCCGACATCCAATAGATGTTATTCTTATATGTACACTTAAGTGTTAATCAGTTAATACCAATTTGATGGTGAGTACAAGTGGTGCTTGTTTTTCCATTCCTGGGATACTTCACTTAGTAGAATGTGTTCCAGCTCTGTCCAGGAGTATATGAGAGGTGCTATATCACCATTGTTTCTTAAAGCTGAATAGTACTCCATGGTATACATATACCACATTTTATTAATCCACTCATGTATTGATGGACACTTGGGTTGTCTCCACATCTCTGCAATTGTGAATTGTGCTGCTATAAACATTCGGGTGCTGGTGTCTTTCTTATAGAGTATCATTTGATCTTTTGGGTAGATGCCCAGTAATGGGATTGCTGGATCGAATGGTACTTGTAATTGTATCTCTTTAAGGTATCTCCATATTGCTTTCCACAGAGGTTGCACTAGTTTGCAGTCCCACCAGCAGTGTATGAGTGGTCCTATCTATCTGCATCCATGCCAACATTTACTGTTTTGGGACATTTTGATAAAGGCCAGTCTCACTGGAGATAAGTGATATCTCATTGTGGTTTTGATTTGCATTTCCCTGATGATTAGAGATGTTGAGCATTTTTTCATATGTTTTTTGGCCATTATTCTGTCTTCTTTTGAAAAGTTTCTGTTCATGTCCTTTGCCCACTTTTTGATAGGGTTGTTTGATTTTTTCTTGTTGATATTCGTGAGTTCTAAGTAGATTCTAGTTATCAGCCCTTTATTGGATTTGCAGCATGCAAAACTTTTCTCCCATTCTGTAGGTTGTCTGTTTGCTCTTGTGACAGTTTCTTTGGCTGTGCAGAAGCTTTTTAATTTGATCAGGTCCCATTTATTTATTTTGGTTGTTGCTGTGATTGCCTTTGGGGTCTTCTTCATAAATTCTTTGCTAGGCCAATGTCTAGAAGAGTATTTCCAACATCTTCCTCTAGAATTCTAATAGTTTCACTCCTCAGGTTTAAGTCTGTTACCCAGCGTGAGTTGATTTTTGTGAGAGGGGAAAGGTGTGGATCCTGGTTCAGTCTTCTACGTGTGGCTATCCAGTTTTCCCAGCACCATTTATTGAATAAGGATCCTTTTCCGCAGTGTATGTTTCTGTCTACTTTTTCAAAGATTAGGTAGCTATATGAGGATGGTTTTATATCTGGGTTCTCAGTTCTGTTCCACTGGTCAATGGCTCTATTTTTGTGCCAGTACCAAGCTGTTTTGATTACTACAGCCTTATAATAAAGTTTGAAGTCTGGTAAGTTGATACCTCCCATTTTGTTTTTATTGCCTAGAATTATTTTTGCTGTGCGGGGTCTTCTCTGGTTTCATACGAATTGTAGAATTAATTTTTCCACCTCTGTGAAGGATGATGTTGGTATTTTAATAGGGATTGCATTGAATCTGTAGATCACTTTGGGTAGTGTAGACATCTTAACAGTGTTGATTCTGCCAACCCGCGAGCATGGTATGGTTTTCCACGTGTTGATGTCCTCCGCTATTTCCTTCCTGAATGTTTCATAGTTCTCCCTGTAGAGGTCTTTTACCTCCTTAGTTAAATGTATTCCTAGGTGCTTTATTTTCTTTGTTGCTATCGTGACGGGAATTGAGTCTTTGATTTGGTTCTCAGTATGACTGCTGTTGGCATATATGAAAGCCTCTGATTTGTGTGTATTCATTTTATATCCTGAGACTTTACTGAATTCATTTATGAATTCCAGGAACCTCTTGGTTGAATCCGTGGGGTTTTCTAGGTATAATACCATGTCATCAGCGAATAGTGAGAGTTTGATGTCTTCTGTTCCCATTCGTATGCCTGTAATTCCACTCTCTTGCCTGATTGCTGTGGCCAGGAATTCCAGCACTGTGCTGAATAGAAGTGGAGATAGTGGGCAAACTTGTCTGGTTCCAGTTCTAACTGGGAATGCTCTCAATTTTTCCCCATTCAGTATGATGTTGGCTGTGGGTTTGTCATAAATGGCTTGTATCAGTTTTAGGTAAGCCCCATCTATGCCTATTTTATTAAGTGTTCTTATCATAAACAGGTGTTGAATTTTGTCAAATGCTTTTTCTGCATCTATTTAGAGAATCATATGGTTTTTGTTTTTGCTTCTGTTTATGTGGTGAATTACGTTTATAGATTTGCGTATGTTGAACCATCCCTGCATCTCTGGAATGAAGCCCACTTGGTCATGATGGATTATTTTCTTAATAAGCACCTGGATTTGTTAGCTAGAATTTTGTTGAGAATTTTTGCATCTATATTCATAAGGGATATTGGTCTGTAGTTTTCCTTTTTTGTTGCGTCCTTTCCTTGTTTTGGTATCAGGGTTATGTTGGCTTCATGAAATGTGTTGGGGGGGAGGCCATCCTTCTCGATGCTGTGGAATAATTTCTGCAGGATGGGCACCAGTTCTTCTTTGTAGGTGTGGTAAAATTCGGGTGTGAAACCATCTGGTCCGGGACTTTTCTTTTTTGGGATGTTTTTTATTGCTGTTTCAATTTCAGTCCTTGATATTGGTCTGTTCAGGAATTCTATTTCTTCCTGGTTGAGCCTAGGGAGGCTGTGTGTTTCTAAAAATTTGTCCATTTCCTCCACATTTTCCAGTTTGTGTGCATAAAGGTTTTTGTAATACTCACAAATTATATCTTGAATCTCCACAGCATCAGTTGTGACTTCTCCTTTTTTGTTCCTGATGG
This sequence comes from Indri indri, assembly GCA_004363605.1. Lineage (NCBI taxonomy): Eukaryota > Metazoa > Chordata > Mammalia > Primates > Indriidae > Indri > Indri indri. The sequence continues at coordinate 73,405 of RJWJ010003130.1, read as the reverse complement.
AGCTTATTAGGGAATTTTCTTTTCTGTTTTTCCTTAGTATAGCCAAAGGTGTGTCAATTTTATTTATTTTTTCAAAGAACCAACCTTTTGTTTTATTAATCTTCTGTATAGTTTCCCTGTTATCAATTTCATTTAGTTCTGATTTGATCTTATTAATTTCCCTTCTTCTGCTGGGTTTGGGGTTGGTCTGTTCTTTTTCCAGTTCTTTGAGTTGATTCATTAGGCTGTCTATTTGTGATATTTTTGACTTTTGGATATAGGCATTTATGGATGTAAACTTTCCTCTCAGGACTCGTTTGGCTGTGTCCCACAGATTGTGATAACTTGTTTCGCCTTTGTCATTTAGTTCAAAGACCCTTTTGATTTCCATCTTTACTTCCTTGTTTATGAAGGAATCATTCAGCAGAAAGTTGTTTAATTTCCATGTCTTTCTGTAGAGATAATATTTTCTGTTGGGGTTGATTCCTGTTTTTATTCCACTGTGATCTGAGAAGATGCATGGTATGATTACTATTTTGTTAATTTTTTTGAGATATGCTTTGTGTCCTAGAATATGGTCAATCTTAGAGAATGTCCCATGAGCTGATGAGAAGAATGTGTATTCAGTGGATTTTGGGTAGAATGTCATGTAAATGTCAGTCAAGCCCATTTGTTCTCGATTTCTGTTTAAGTCCATTATTTATTTGTTAATTTTCTGTTTGGAGGATCTGTCCTGTGCTGTCAGTGGGGTGTTGAACTCTCCGACTATTATGGTGTTGCCGTCTATCAATTTGTTTAGATCAAGTAGAGTGTGCTTTATGAATCTGGGTGCACCTAAGTTGGGTGCATACATATTTAGAATTGTTATGTCCTCTTGTTGAACTGTACCCTTCACCATTATATAGTGACCCCCTTTGTTTTTTATTACTTTTGTTGATTTAAAAACTGAGTTATCTGGGATCAAAACTGCCACACCAGCCTTCTTTTGGCTTCCATTTGCTTGAAATATTGATTTCCACCCCTTTACTTTGAGTCTAAATGCATCCTTGCAGGTTAGATGCATTTCCTGGAGACAGCGGATGCTTGGCTTGTGTTTTTTTATCCATTCGGCCAGTCTATGTCTCTTGAGAGGGGAGTTCAAGCCATTCACATTTATTGAGAGAACCGATAAGTGGGATGAATTACTGTTCATTCTGTTGGGTTGCATTTTGTTCCTTTGTTTTCTCTCTTGAGCCATGGTGGAGTCTAGCCTTTGATCTTTAACTTTTGAGTTGTTTCATATTTGAGAGTGTTTATTGTGCTGATCCTTGTGTAATTCTGTTTTGAGTACTTCTTGTAGAGCTGGCGTTGTCTTGATGAATTCCCTCAGTCTTTGCTTATCTGAGAATGTCTTTATTTCTCCTTCATATATGAAACTTAGTTTAGCAGGGTACAAGATTCTAGGCTGAGCATTATTCTGTTTCAGAAGAGTGAGAATGGGGCCCCAGTCACTTCTTGCTTGTAGGGTTTCAGTTGAGAAATCTGGAGTTATTCTGATGGGCTTTCCTTTGTCTGTTACTTGTTTCTTTTGCCTTACAGCTCATAGAAGGGCCTCTTTAGTGGCTATTTTGGTCAATCTGATGACTGCGTGATGTGGTGTCTTCCCATTTGCATTGAATCTCCCTGGGGTCCGTTGAGCTTCTTGTACCTGCATATCTAGATTATTAGCAAGGACTGGGAAATTCTTCTCTCTTAATTCTTCAAATAGGTTATCCAGCCCTTCAGTGTTATATTCTTCACCTTCCGGAACCCCTATCACCCTCAGGTTCGGTTTTTTCACATAATCCCATATTTCTTGTAGGCTTATTTCTTTTCTCTTAATTTTCTGCTCGATCTCTGTGACTGACTTATTTAATTGGAATGAATTGTCTTCAATCTCTGAGATTCTTTCTTCTGTTTGATCTGCCCTGTTCTTGAGGCTTTCCACGGTGTTTTGTATTTCCCTGAATAAGTTCTTCATTTCCAGGAGATCTGTTTGATTTTTCTTTAATATTTCAATTTCTTTAGTGAATTTTTCTTCCAAGTCTTAGATTTTTTTTGTGGCTTCTTTGTGTTGGTTATCCATTTTTTCTTGCATATCATTCAGTTTTCTTACAATCCATATTCTTCTTCTGTCATTTTAGTGTTCTGAGTTTGGTTAATGTCCATTGCTGGGGAGCTGTTGTTCCTCTTTGGGGATGTGCTTTCCGTTTGAGTCTTTATACTTCCAGAGTTCTTTTGCTGGTTCCTTCCCATCTGGATCAGTTGTTCCTTCTTGCGTTTAGGTTTTCGTTTAGATAATGACAAGCCCTGTTTAGTCTCTGAGCCAGTAGATGGTGTTTGTGGGTGAGATTCGACCACACCCTTTATGATGAATCAGTAGATACAGTACATGCAGTATAAGCCTGTGCAGGATGACCTCCCTGTCAGTAGGTGGCACTTGCAGGGAGGAGCGTGCTGTTTTTGGGTCCTGTAGCTAGCTCTTGTTCCTCTAGAGAGGCCCTCTTGTGCCTCACGTGATGGGTGGGACCCTGGGATTTCCAGGTGTGTCCTTGTTCTCCACCTCAGTGGGGGCAGGACCAGGAGTTTGTCTGGGTGGGTCTGGGTTGGGTTAGCTTGCCCTCAGGCTCCACAACTGCTGTTAGCAGGGGTCAAGGTCTGCTCTTTGTTTCTGTGCAAAGCTGCCGGGAGAGGCTGAAATGGCTCCCCTCAGCTGAAAGTCTGGGCTTGGGGGTTTGGGCTGTCTGAGACTCGCACTCTGGAGCAGGTCTCTCTCCCCTCCACTCTCCCTCTCTCTGTGGCCTCTCCCAGGCCTCTGCCAGCAAGCGGGACCTCAGGCCGATGGATCTCCCCTGGCTGTGATGTGGGCCGGGAGGTTCCCTACCCAGGATTGCAGCCTGAGCTGGGTGCACAGCCCTCTTTTGGTTGGAGGGCTGCCGCTCAGGCCCACTGATTAGCCCCTGAAGGCATACACTTCTCAATAGGCTCTTTCACGGATCTCTCCTCTGTGCCCCAGGACAGTGCGATCATGACCTGGGTATACGGGGTCTGGTCTGCAGGCCTGTCCCCTAGGCCCTGGGGATTGATCCCTGACCCTGCCAAGGGAAGGGGTGCTGGTCTTGAATCACCTACAGGGTGCCCAAGCTGGGTTGATTTCACTCCACTTTGGGATTTGCCCTGCTCTCCTGGAGTGTCCAGGCAAGCAGCAGCTGGGAGGGCTGGCAGGTAGGAGCTTGCAGTCTGAGTACCCCTCAGTCTCCTGTACAGCCCCAAAAGGACAATCCTGTTCCTTGGAGATGCCTCCATGTGACGGTTAAATTGTCTCTCTGGGCACCCTCAGCTGGGAGGGCGAAGGAGAGAATTGAGCAATATGGCATCTGCTGATAGGCTCGGGTCTGTGCCCGGGGAGGTTCCCCGAGGGGGCTGGGACCCCGGTGCATGTCCACAAGAGGCCCCCACTCACTGGCGGCAGCCGTCTCTGAGCTGGTGTCAGCAGGTCTCTCCAATTGCTCAGGAGCCCACCCACAGTCCAAGATGCAAGGGAGGGGGAAGTTAACTGCTCCACCTCCCCTTGTCGTTGGTCTCCAAGCCTCTCGGGACCTTTCTCCTTCCAGTTCTCCTGCGCAAAGTCTTCCCGTGGAGTCTCTTGTAGTTTCAGGTGCCCTTCCCTCTGACCCTCAGCTCATCTATGTTTCTCTGCTAGTTTATTTTTTTCTCTTTTTTCTAAAATTTGTCCTTTTTGCAGAGACACTCTGACTGGCGGCTTTTCTCGTCCGCCATCTTGTCTCCTCCCCCCCCCGTCCCAAGCTTTTAGAATAAAGGATACTCAGCCTGCAGTGTCATTAATCTCTAAAATCCAGTACAAATGTGGTATTGTATGTTTTTTATATTATTTTAATAAAATAATAAAAGGGGCTGCACTGTAACTCTCTTATTGCAAGGAGCCGATGTGGACATTCTGTCATGTTCCAAGTATGTTTAATTCTTATTTGCATGTGAGAAATGCAGAAATAATGACAGGGTGGGATAAAAAATGTACTCTACATTTTCATGAGATATAGTTGAGCCAAAACTCAATTCATCTTCTGCCAAACCACAGTGACTTTCTATAACCCAAGAGATTCACATTGGCTCAAAGTCCATGAACCACATTGCATGCAAACTGAGTATTTCCTTTTCTCTACACATTTACGTTAGTAGGTGTCCACAAGCCACACATGACACTTGTGGTAATGTCAGAATATTCTTCTTCAAAGGCATGTTGTTTCTCTGTCATTCAAGGGGCTTTGTATTTATGAACTAAGGTCTAGAAATTGGATGAAGAATACTGACTTTCTATTGTAATGACTTCAATCAAGCCACTTTCTCCAGACCAGGAGGTATTTTGTTTTGTTTTGTGGTAAAATTGATTTTTACAATTTTTTAAAAATCACAAGTCCAATAGGATGTTATTATACTGTTCATTGTTTTAGTCCTAGAGGCACCATTATCAATTGCCTGCTGCGCCACCACAAAGAACCTGCAGTTTGAACCATTTTGATTACATAGCTGACCCTGCCTTTCAGGACAGAAACTATACCCATTCTGTCTCTTGTGGTTACTTGCTATAGTTACTGATGGTTGCAAGTATAGTATCATTCAAGTTGGATACAGAAATTACAAACTAATCTAGGTTTTCTAGCAAAATGTAATTTAATACAAGCAACTAGGTACTTAAAAAGTCACAAGGGACTATGTCTGGACTGTGGACCTCAAGTTCCCAACTGTGTCGCTGTAATGGAAAGGTCATCAAGTACCAGAGCCACTGCTGCTGTTTCTGAGACTCTCACTGTTAACACTGCCTCTGACACCCATAAAGCTAAGTAAGTAGATAATCAAATCCAGATCTATCTATTTCACATTCTCACATGCAGTGATCTTTACCTCTATTCTGCTCCCCCCAGCTTTATTGAGGTATAATTGACAAAAACTGTGCATATTTATAGTTTACTCTTAGTAATTTTCAAGTATATACTACAGTATTCACCATGCTATACAGTAGATACTTTCAAGTCTTATTCTCTGGCATCTAATTGATAATTTACACCTCATCTGGAGCCTTAGTTGCAAAAAGTCATGCAAATGTTTTTATTTAGAAGTCTTTCAATATAGGAAAGTAGAATACCTTCTCTATGCCTCTAGTTAATATTTACTGTACTTGCTTGTGACTTTCATCATAATATCATTAGCATAGGATGTTGTTGGCAAGAAAATTGACAAAAAGTGATTATAATTATAACAGCTAATTCTTTTGAAGACTCGTGATGTGCTAAGCACTGTCTTAAGTATATTACATGTTTGTAATTTTTCATAGTAATCCTATAGGGTACTTTATCTCATTTTATAGATGAGCAAATAGAGACATAAAATTATAAATAAAACACCATATGTCACAGCAGTATGTGGCAGAACTTGATGTCACACACAGTCGGTGCATGTTTCCAGAGCCATGTCCTGAATCACTGTGATATACCGACTCTAGTTTAATGTTTTCTGAGCGTAAGTTTCCACCTTGCTGGATTCTGCTTATTCTCTTGGCTATCTCTCTACAGCTGTAGCAAGAATATAAAACCTTCTAAAGATCTTGAGTATCTTCTTCTGGTATTTTCAGTTCCTTTGAAGACTTTCTGGGCCAGGGCACTCTTCTGTATTTTCACTAAATTAACATTTCAGGGTTTTGAAAAAGACAGCTGACTGCCATGGGTTGCCATATAGTCCCAGAGAGAAGGAAAGGTTTCAGACAGAGGATAGGGGAGAATGGGAACAGCTCAAATGTAGTTCAGAGGGAAGGTGCCAGGGCCTGTCAGAGACTTCATGGAAAAAAATTTTGAAGTAGAACAGGAAGGAAAAATGATATCAACAGAGATCAACCCTGGAAAAGCTCAGAGCCCAGTGAAGGCTGTAGGTGGGAGTTTCCTTTCTCCGTCCAACATACCTCTGGTAATTGGAGGGCTGCTGAGCTGCTGGGAGCTTTTCCACCCTCACAAGCCCAAGGGCTGCTGCAAGCACTGAACTGGGACCCTCTTGAATATGAAGCACTGAGCTTCCAGCCACTTCGGGGGTTGACCTCCATGGCTTATCTGCCTATAACACCCCTTTCTCCATCTCAGGGAGCTCTAGGACTTCAGTTTACCCATCAGCTCTTCCCAAACAGTTTACAACTCCTGCCCAGACTGCAGTGGGCCCCAGAGAATTTGTATGATCCCAGAGCTTGGGCATTCCAAGCAGGCTCCCATCTAGGGAGAGGGACCAGAAGGGCTGGAATGCCATCTCCCTTCCATTCAGACTCTTTTCGTCCCCCACTTCTCCCCTACCCACTATGGCTGAGATAGGCCACCCAACTGAGACTTTCAAAAGTGGCTCCCTACATTCTGCTGGTGCACCCTCCAGTCCGAGGTTTCCACAGAGGGAGGGGCCCACATGTTTCCCCTAGAGGACCTGCAGTGGACCTAAGAGTGTTTGGTAGATGATGAGGGATTTCAGGTCTTCTGGGGACAAAAATGGGTGCTGCTGCTTTGGTGTAATTGCCCCACCTGGAAAGAAGGACTACAGTGGGCCCCAGGCAAAATTAAAGACCATGTGATCATCTCAATAGATGCCAAAAAAGCATTTGACAAAATTCAGCACCCTGTCATGATAAAAACCCTCAAGCATAGAAGGAACATATCTCAAGATTATAAAAACCATACATGATGAACCCACAGCCAACGTCATGCTGAATGGGGAAATGTTGAAAGTATTTCCCCTGAGAACTAGAACAAGACAAGGTTGCCCACTGTCACCACTTCTATTCAACATAGTGCTGGAATTTCTAACATAGCAATTAGGCAAGAAAGAGAAATAAAGGGTGTACAAATAGGGAAAGAGAAAGTCAAACTATTGCTTTTTGCTGATGATATGACTTTTTATCTAGAAAACCCCAAAAACTACACCAAGAGACTCTTGTAACTGATAAATAAAGTCAGCAAAGTCTCAGCTTACAAAATCAATGTACATAAATCAGTAGCATTTCTATACACCAATAACAATCAAGATGAGAGTCAAAGCAAAGCCTCAGTACCATTCACCATAGGTATAAAGAAAATAAAATATCTAGGAATATACTTAACCAAGGTGGTGAGTGATCTCTCTACAAGGAGAACTAGGAAAAACTAAGGAAAGAAATCACAGAGGGAACAAACAAATGGAAAAACACATCTTGTTCATGGATTGGTAGAATCAACATTGTTAAAATGTCCATACTACTCATAGTGATTTACTATTCAGTTCAATCCCCATCAAAATACCAACATCTTATTTCATAGATTGAGAAAAATTAATTCTATGCATAGTTTGGAACAAAGAAAACCTCAAGTAGTGAATGCAATCACAAGCAAAAAGAACAAATCTGGAGGCATCACATTGCCAGACTTCAAACTATACTACAAGGTTATGGTAACCCAAACAGCATGGCATTGGTATAAAAATAGATACATACACCAATGAAATGGAATAGAGAACCATGACATAAAACCATCTACCTACAGCCAACTGATCTTTGACAAAGCAGTCAATAATGCACACTGGTGAAATGAAGTCCTATTCAATAAATTATGCTGGGAAAACTGTATAGCCACATGTAGAAGAATGAAACAGAAATCCTATCTCTCACCATTCACAAAAATTAATTCAAGATGGATAAATGACTTAAATACAAGACATGAAATTATAAGAATTCTAGAGAAAAATGGAGTTAAAAACTCTTCTAGATATCAGTGCCACTCACAGCAACAAAAATAAATAAACAGAACTTGATTAAACTAAAAAGCTTCTTGATAGCTAACAAAATAATCAACAGAACAAATAAAAAGCCTACAGGATGGGAGAAAACAAACTATACATCTGATAAAGGGCTATTATCCAGAATCTATAAAGAACTGAAGCAAATAATCAAGAAAAAAAAAAAGCAAAAAACCTCCTAAAAAGTTGGCAAAAGACATGAACAGAAGTTTTTTGGAAGAAGATAGACAAATGGCCGATAAACATATGAAAAAATGCTCAATGTCACTAATCGTCAGGGAAATGCAAATTAAAAGCACAATGAGATATCACCTTATCCCTGTCACAATAGCCTTTATTAAAGTGTCCAAAAACAATAGATGTTGGCATGGATGCAGAGAGAAAGGAACACTTATACACCATTGTTGGAACTGCAAATTATTACAACCTCTATGGAAAATATTATGGAGATTCTTCAAAGAAGTAAAAGTAGACTTACCATTGCATCGAGCAATACCACTACTGGCTGTCTACCCAAAGTAAAAGAAGTCATTTTATCAAAGAGACACCTGCACTAGAATGTTTATTGTAGCAAAATGCACAATTGCAAAGACAGGGAGTAAACCCAAGCGTCCATCAATTCATTAGTAGATTAACAAAATGTGGTATGTGTATAACACAGTACTCAGCCATAAAAAGATGAATTAATGCATTTGGCAACAATTTGGATGGAACTGGAGACAATTATCCTAAGTGAAGTATCCTAAGAATGGAAAAACAAACACCACATGTACTCATTATTAAACTGGAAGTAACCAATGAGCACACATGTGCACAGAGGAATGTAAAACTTAGTGGAAATCAATAAGGAGGAGGAGTGAGGATAGGAGGGGCAAAAACCTACTGGACGGGTACAATGAACACTTATTTGGGTGATGGGCACACTTATAGTCATGACTGAAGCATAGGAAAAGTGATCCATGTAACCAAAACCATTTGTACTGTATTCATACTTTGAAATAAATAAACAAACAAACCGATTTTGTATCTTCTTTATAAACTTGATACCTTACTTTTTTTAATAAAAAAGAAACATTTTTAGTAAATAAAAAAGGATTCTACCTTTTTTAGGTATTCAAACATATAAAAATTTTTTTACTTATTTACTAATTTATTGTAAGTTCTGGTGATGGAAAATAATCATGTTCAGTTATTGCAGGAAGAAGAGGTATAGAACTTCTTTATTTGCAATAATTTTAAAGGTTATTAAAATTAATTTTGGATATCAAAATATATTTCTCAATGCATTATTGTCCATTATGAAAACTGCTACTTTCATCATCAGAGCTGCTTCAGGATTATATATAAATGGACTAAAACTCTGAAACAAAAGAGAAAGAAGGGTAAAGACAATGAACTAAGATAATTCAAAGAGGATAGAAGTTATATAACTTGATGTAAAGAAGATACTTTCCAAATAAGGAATTAATTAATAAACTTCCCTATCAACATACCTAGGAAAATCACTATGATCATGGCCTATGTGTGATTCTCCCAATGGGAAGAAAATGGTCATTCAGCCGGTTCTCCTATGTGGACAATGTGTGCAACCCCCTTGCTTTCACAGCTAGGTTGCCCGAGTAGCTGGCAATGAGTGAAAATAGGAAGACAATATCTATAGCATTTTATATAAATACAAATTTGCCAGTATTTACATTCTGCCCTAAACACATAACTGCACACACAAATCTGACTTCTCTAAGCCTCAAATGTTTCATTTCTGAAATTAGATCACTGGATGCTAGGATTCCTATAAAAATATTCTGAAATTTTCCTACTTGATATTATCATCCTATGTAGTTGAAAGGATAAATGGTTCAATTCATGTATTACGGTATAGTTAATATTTCTTAAAAATAACAGAACCAAAGAAGAATCTTATTTAACTTACAATCAGAGATGACATTTATGACTGGAAACTTTGGGATTACCCTCCCAGTCTGAGTGGCTTGGAGTTCAATAGATCTTGCATAAAATGCAGCATTCAGCACTTCACCAAACTGACCCTTACTAATTCTACTAATTGTTTTGCATTTTAACACCGATATTATCATATCAAATTGGACCTGTCTGATATGTTTAGTAAACAGAGATTTGTTTTTATACTTACATTTGGGGTTTTAAGATTGCCTTTGCTATTTTATTAAACTTTGACAGACATGCAGAGACACACTGAAAAAATATTTTCATGGAATTCTGACCTTCCACAATTCTAAGAACTTGATCCATGTCAGAGAATATTACTTCTAAACATTATTTTTATCTTAGATTTCTTCCAAAGGAGGATGACTACATTGGTGTTTGATATCCTTCTATTCAGAAGTAAGTATGCCACCTGCAACATCTTTTTCAATTTTAATATAAAATCCAGAAAATAAAAGTATTTTCTGAAACCTATGATATCCTTCCACCAATCAGTTCTTAACTTTGTTGATAGTAATGAGTGAATTTATTGCCAATGTTTTTAAAGGGACTAATAAAGCAAACATTTAGCAATCATTATAATAAATAATAAATTTATGACTAAACTGTCCGGATCAAATATATAAAATAACCAAAACTTTGTTGCATGTGCTCTAGAATATATACTATCAAATAAAAATTTCTTGAATCTTGAGTCTTTGTGTCAGTATTCTAATTGGTATACTAGTCTGCAACAAGAACAAAAGAAGGTCCAATCATTCTGGCATATTGCAATAATGTATAATAAAAATTCCCTTTCTGAATTCTTTTCAGCTATTATAGGATAATGATACTTAGTGTCTATGTCGCTAATATGCCCCTTCTGTATCTTGTGACAATTGACTGAAGTTTAAATTAAACCCCTTTAAGCTGCCAGTCTTGCTGAACTACATTTTTACTGGGCACTATTAATTCAATTAATAATATCTTACTTCCATTGACTGATTACACTTTGCGGTTTCTGGAGAAGTAATATAACTGAAACTGACATTCTTCACCCCTTTCATAATTTCAAACTGCAATGATTATGACATAGTTATGTCCAGTTTTCTATTTCAGATAATCAAAGGAACTTCATTTAAAAACATAGATAACTGGATCTATCTGAGCAATGTCTATCACAGTATAAATGACTCCTCTTTGAATCTTTGAATGTTCAGGTTAGGAAAGATTCGCAATTATCTGCTCATTAGATATCATTTGAAAATTTTTTTGGATAAATTTGGTATTTTATTTTATATACATTTTAATTGGATTAGTATAGATTTATAGATTATTCTAGATATCTGTTACTATTGTTAGGTGAATATAAATTCTTAACTAAATCCCCTACTTCAAAAAAAGTAACTTTGATTTTAACAATTTCCTCTAGTCTTTTAACTGCAAAGAATCCAGTTGAGTGTCTATCATGAAAAGATGCTTAGATATCCATGTATACAGGCAAACCTTCCAATTAATCCAACTCTTAGTACTTATTTTTCATGATTCATTTTTAGTGTTTTCCTTTTTATTTCACAAATAACTGTGGAGGTGAGAATTTAGCTTTCAAATTCGACATTTATCAAAATTATTTAAAATTGTCATAATTGAGAAATATTAGCAAAGTTATATTTTTAAGGAGTCTACTCTCACTTTTTGTATTTTAACATGATAAAAAAATTAAATACATGAAATTGAATAAATTTATTTTTTGCTAATGGCTTCAAGCTATTTCTCCAACTGACTTTTTCCTCAGAGGTGCTTTAAGCCAGTAACTACAACTGAGTTGGTTTCCTTCTTTTCTTTCTTATATACTGGTCTTTAAATGCATTTATTAATAAGCAACTATCTAGCCAAATATGAATGTGATAAGGAAAGATGAGATAAGTTTTGGTAAGTAATACAAAAAAATGGCTTAAATTAACTTGAAAAAAACAAGTGTTGAATATTTAAAGTGGAGCAAAACAAAACAGAATATTTTAAACAGTTCATTATGACTTTCATCCAAAGACTTGAACAATGTGCTTTTTGCTTTGAGGAGTTTATTTCCATGTATTCAGTTGAGTGGATACTTTTATCCTTAGTTTCTCACGTAGATTTTAAAATCCCCTGACCAGCGTCTTTGAAAATCTTGCTGTCCTTTTCATTTACTGCTCCAACCATGACTCAGTTCTATAGAAGATGCTGACAGATCAGTCTCTGATTTTCTTCAATAAAGAATGAAATAGTTCGATTTGAAGGCAAAACTCCAGGTAGAAATCAAATCTAAAATATCCATAAACAGATATTTTAAATAAACTTTTTATTTATAATAACATAGATTCACATAAAAGTTGTAAAATTAGTACAGAGAGTACCTATAAACACTTTCCTTTATTATAAACATCTTGCATCAATATGGTATATTTGTTCCAACTAATGATACATTGTTATTACCCAAAGTTCACACAATTTAAAGAGTTCCTTAGTTTTTACCTAAGGTCCTTTCTCTGTTTCAGAATACATTACGGTTAGTTGTTATGACTCCTTAGGTGTCTTTAGCCTGTGAAAATTTCTCAAACATACCTTTTTTTCAGATGACCTTAACAGCTTGGGGAGTGTTGGCCAGCTGTTTTGTACAATGTTTCTCAATTTGAGTTTGTCTCATGTTTTTTTCATTGTTAGACTGTGGTGATTTTTTTGTTGCTGGCAATGGGGAGGAAGACGGCAGAAGCAAAGTGCCATTCTCATCACATCGTATCAAAGGGACATGTCTTATCACTAAGAATGCTAACCTTGATCACATGGCTGAGGTAGTATTTCTTATTTTTCTTCATTGTAAAGTTACTTTTCCCTTCTTTTAGTATTGTACTATTTAAAAAGAAGTCACTAGGAGCAGCTCACACTTACATAGTGCTCCACCTCTTTGAGAGGGGAGTGTTTACATAAATTGTTTGGAATTCTTCTGTATGTGATATTTATCTATTCTCTCCTATTTATGTATTCAATCAATGAGGGATGCACTCACTATTTAATCCAAACTTTGGATTTAATCTAACTCTGTTATTTATTTTGGTGTTTGAACTCCTCCATCTTTGGCCATTGAAAGCTATTACGGTTGGCTCCTGTGTTCCCATGATTTGCCTTCATTCTTTTGTTTCGTTAGCAATTACTTTTGTCACTACTTCAGGCCTGTCTTACACATTCTTTGTCCCAGCCCTAAAATGAGCCATTTCTCCAAGGAACCCCAGCCCCTTTAACTGGAGTTTAATGGTATCAGAAACCAAGGCATAGACACAGTTTGTGCTAGTTGCTACAGGTATGAACTGATATTGAGGGAAAAAATAGTTGATGACTTAGAATCTCATATATAATCTAACTCAGTTGTCCCAGATGAAACCTCTGACCCATGTTAAGAGACAGTATTTGATGGCTCACTTCTCCGCCACTCTATACGTATGTGACCATAAGCGTGTCAATGTAACTTGGAATTCAATTACTTCATCCATAAAATAATGAGCAAAACTAATGGACAAGGACTCTCCAAGAAGACAAAACAACCCTGATCTGTAGATTTTGTTGATTTATGGAGTTTGGTCTTTTCCATTATATAAATACTCCCAAGATGTCTGATTTCAAAGGATCAATCATTAAACTTGTACAAACTGCCAAAAAGTTAATTATTAGTATTCTTGAGCTAGTATGAGTTAGACTCAGCCACACCATAAGCAAATGATACACATGCAAACACTCACAAACTCATAGACACAAATCACATATACATAAACCACACACTCACGCATGCACATAACATGTCTTTTTTGACAATGAGAAAGGTAGTTTTAGTCTTTAGAAATGAACTAAAATTAAAAACGCCACCAGGGGCTAAGGGAAGGGGCACCCCAGCCATTCCCCTCTGCCCCCTCATAGGCATTCCCCTATCTCTCCATTGCCCCATGGAAACCTGAGTAGGGGCATGCAAATGTCCACATTCCTCAGAACAACATAAGTGTTCCCCTTGTGAGGCTGCGCTTCCAATGGCCCAGGAGCTGCCGGGGTTCCTTTGGATGAAGATCTCGTCCCTGGTTTCTGTTCTTCGGGTGCTGGTCATGAGGTAGATGTCAGGAAGTAGCTTTGGAGCTTTAAGACCACCAGTGTTGCCTGCAGAAAACCCACTGCTGTCCTTGTTAATATCTGAAAGGGAAGGTTGGGACTTTTGTTGGCTCATTGCTTTTGAAAGACAAAATCTCGGGCAATGTGAACACCAATGGCTTTATGTCCTCCTCCACTGGGTCTTCCAGCCTTTCTTTCTTTCTTTCTTTCTTTCTTTCTTTTTTTTTCTTTTTAATTATTATGGGTGCATAATAGTTGTATACCTTTATAGGGCATGATGTTTCTTGATGGGGCTCCACCACAGTCCCAGCTTCTTTTCTTCTTCTATGACCGTGCATTATCCTAGATGCCATTTTCTGTATTGAGCAGCTCTTTCAAGTTCCCCTCCAGGGGCAGTGGGTATACAGACGTGTGTATAATTTTATCTCTTTCTCGCTCTAGATCTAGATCTAGGTAATCTATATATCTAGATATATGTAGATATACTGGAAAATGACTAAGCAAGTTAATAACCAGAGAAATAAAAACATACTCAATAATAAACTATTTTGTGGCTCTTTGGGGAAAAATTCATTTTTTTTTAATTTCTGCTATTAGTAGAGAAACATGAACCCTAACACACTATCATAAACTTAGAGATTAAATAGGTAAGGCATCTTTAAAGAAATATTAGGAAAATCTGTCAAGAGCCTTACAGTTCTTCATGTGTTTGAGTCAGTAATCCCATGCATTGGAAGTTATCCTAAATTAACCACCAATGCAATACTATAAATATGACGAGTACAGGCATAGAAATCAGATATTTTTGGTTTAAATCTCAACTCTAAACCTCAGTTTCTTACTCTATAAAATGGAATTGCTGATAATAGTACTGACTTATAGGATTATTGCTAATACTACGTAATAAGCTCTCAAAAATATTAATGCTTAATTAAAGTACAATAATTATAGTATAATTTATGATAATTGAATTTATAGAAATCAAAGAACTGATTAGTATGATAAAATACTATGTGGCCAGTGAAAGCTGTTTTAAATGTGACATTTATTTCTGTTCTTATACTCCTTTTATTTTTAAACTTTTCCACTGTGAACGTGTATTATTTAGAAACATACATTTACAGATAATTGGGCCATTACTTGTAAATACAATGAAATGACAGAATTAGTCTGCATAATATGCCTTCCATCTCTTATCACAATGCAACTGCCCTAACTTAAAGTGATTCACATGTAAAACGAATGTACATTTTCTAATATTATTATACATGTCTTGTATAGTCATTTTTTTTTTCCTCTTAAGTATCCTTTAACTTTGTTCTGTATGATATATTTTTGTTTCAATGCTGTATTTTCCTTAATGGTAAACATTTTTCCTGTATTCCTCCCACCTCCAGCAATGTTGGTTTCTTAACCTTTATGACCAATATTAGCTTGACCTTTAAGACACCCTATTACATCGAGGTGTGTTTAGTAATTATAAAAGAGACTCCCTCGTTTGGAAGGCTCTCATATCACCCCAAGAATAAAGTGCCTTCAGCCTTATTTCCCAAGTGGGGAACAAAGGGTAGATGGAATGTCTGCTTTTCACTTACTGTAAATGCTAAAGGCACATTTTATTTTCTTTTGTGGTCCCAAGTCCACTTCAGCTTTCATGTTTTTGCCACAGGAATTCTGACATGCACGATGGCTTACAAAACAAATAATGTCAGATCTATTTGTCATGTTGCCTTGCTCTCTCACAGCCAAGATTTAAAATCAAGTATATTTTTGATTTTATAATTCATATAATCAGAATTGCTTAGACTATGCAAATTCTCTTTTTCTTTTTTTTTTTCCCTTTCTATTTCAGCCATATCCCTTCAATTTATCCTACTCAAAATCCAAAAAACAATAAACATTCAGAAATATAATTGGTGACAAGAATATTTCCTTTCTTCCTGAGGATCAGCAAGTTTTTCAAAGTGCTTTATTTTAGTTTCCTACAGTTTTACATTCAGGCTTTGCATAAACAACAGAATGTTTTCAAAACAAAGATTCTTGTTCGATTGTAGGATACAACGCTTCTGAATTTTGCTTCCTAGTTTTAAAATCAATGATAATGATTAACTTTGGGACTGGAATGTTATAAAGAGCACAGCTGAAGAGCAAGATACGGGCAGGAGTGCCAGGATTCCTGTATCGACAGAACATGTCTTGTATTTAATGCCTTTATCTTGTGTCCTGTAATGACTTTGTTCGGACTTCCCAAATGTCTGCTTAAAAGGTATATTTTGTAATTTCTAATTCCTTTAGTGAAAGATATAAGCATACATATTAAATATTTATTTTAGGAAACATAATAAAACAAATCAGCAAGGGAAGGGCATTTCTACTTTTATGTTTCTTTGATTGAATGATTAATCTACTAATGAGCTTCCCATCTATCATTGATATATTCCTGATATTGAGGTCTCTGATATTGCCTAGATTCTAAGATGTAAAACACATTGTTTCTCTTATTGGGGCCACCACACTGAGAGCACTGAGACCTGCTGATTAATTTCTGGCCATTGTTGTCTACATGGGGCTATCTCTGGCTACTTGTTCTCTTAGAAGACACTACTCTGGGAACTCAGTTACTCCCTGAACAACTCTTCTTTCTTCAAATATCATGTCAGGTATGTCTAGTGGTTAACAACTCTTCTTTCTTCAAATATCATGTCAGGTATGTCTAGTGGTTAACACATTCAAGTCTACCTAAGATTTGCAGGTGTTTGTTTGAAATTGTTGTTACAGTAAATAAAATATCAAGACAAAGAGAGATAGACAAGATAGGAAAGGACCCTGAGTCCCGAAGAAGAGAATCAATATGAAAACTATGCATGGGTAGTTAATATTGACAAGGCTTTATGTTATAGGCTCCAGCCTACCTTCCTTTATACTCTCAGGAATAATTATCATCCAGCCCTCTCA
This sequence comes from Indri indri, assembly GCA_004363605.1. Lineage (NCBI taxonomy): Eukaryota > Metazoa > Chordata > Mammalia > Primates > Indriidae > Indri > Indri indri. The sequence goes on along the minus strand of RJWJ010003130.1, from coordinate 56,563 downwards.
GTTTCTGGGCCACAGCCCTTTCCAATAGGATACCTACATTTTTGTTACTTTTTTCCTCAAACTTCTTGTTCTCATTTTGATATCAGTGTGGACTACTGCCCAAGTAGGCAGAGAGGGTTCTTGACCTCTGCACAAGAAGGAATTTGAACACAGGGTCCCATGAGAAGCAGACATTTATTAAAGACAGAGTATAGAAAGTATTACACACTCTCAAAGATGGTACAGCGTGGACTGCTCCAAAGGAGGCAGCAGCCCACATAGGTTTGGATTTTCCCGTTTTATGCTAATCCCTAATAATATGCTTAGAGGTGGATATTCAGTTTTTCTGGGAAAGCAGTGGAGAGTTCCTGGAATTGAGGGTCCTTCCCCTTTTCCTTTATATGGGGCCATTTCCAGGGGTTGCCATGGTATTTGTGAAATGTCACAGTGTTGGTAGGTGTGTTTTTCATCATGCTAGTGAGGTCAGTTCATTTAGAGACACTGTCGCCTCAACTGTGCCCTTGCTCCAATGAAAGGAATTCCCTTTCTGCTTCAGATAAGGATGTTATAGTCAAAGTAGAATAAATAAAAAGGTCCCCATTGGCTACATTTATCTTAATTAAGCCTAGTCACACTCTTAAGTGTTTTTTATTGTGGCTTTCTTGGTCTATTGGTCTTCTTCTGACCGCTGCCCTACCTGCCCACAGGTATCTGACTCCTTACCAGCTGTAGCACTTTAGCCTCTTATAAAGACACCCAGACACCTGAGAGCTCTCTCTCTTTCTCTCCCCATTTCCCTCTCTTCCTCTCTCCCACTCTCCCCTCTTTTTTCACCTGCACACACCAAAGAAATACCATGTTAGGACACAGCAAGAAGATGGCCATCTGTACCCCAAGGGCAGAGTCCACACCAGACACCAACCTGCTGGTACCTTGATCTTGGACTTACAGTCTGTACAATGGTGAGAAATAAGTTCCTGTTGTTTAAGCCACCCAATCTTATGGTATTTTTTTATGGCATTTCTAATAGATTAATAGGGGAGGTAGTTCAGTTAAAATACCTTTATCTAATCCCTTCTAATGCTCTAGTCATGCTTCATACTGCAGAAAGGATCCTAACCACTGGTAATGGAAAAAAAAGCCAAACTTTGTAAAATAATTTTAAGGAGATTTATTTTGAGCCAATTTGAGGACCATGACCCAGAGCCATGCTCAAGATGTCTTAAGCAAGTGGACTTTGAGTGTCTGGGTTACAGTTTGGTTTTATATATTTTAGGGAGATGGGGGTTATAGGTAAAGTCATAAATTAATACGTGGGAGGCATATATTGGTTTGGCCCAAAAAGGTGGGCCATCTTGAAGAGGGGGCTTATAGGTTACAGGTGGGTTTAAAAATTTTTTGATTTGTAATTGGTTAAAGACATGAAGCTTTGTTTAGAGGCTTGGAATATTTTAAGATAAGAAGTTGTTTATTAGAGATAAGCCACTGGACATGTATTTGTTGTGTAAATTGAGGACTTGTAGGTTTGTTTTGAATATTTTTAGGCCTGTTAATGGGTTATAAAGGATGTCCTCAAGAAGGGAGAGGGGCATGATGAGGCATGTCTGACTTCCCTTTTATTGTCAGGCAATTGAGTTTTAGGATTTTTTTTGGCCATGAGGGGGTCCGTTTAGCATTTAGTTAGCTGGTGGCAGTGGGGAGTGAGTTTTAAAATTTTATTTTGGTTTATACCACTATCACAAGGGACACAAGCTTTGGCTTTCTCACGTTTTAAAAATTGATAACAGAACTCCAATTGTCAGGATTCATGAAAAAATTCATGAAATATTCATGAATGTCAGGATTCATTAAAAATGCTCAACTCTATGGGATATACTGTTTATTATAAATCAGATTTGGTTAACAGTTTTTAAAACTGTATTTAATTTAGTTATTATTATGTGTGTCTAGCAGGAATCCTGAAGGATATAGTTTCTTTTTCATTGAGAAAATAGAGAATCACATCAACGCTTTCTTGATTTTTGCAAGATCTCATCTGTAATAGAATCAAAATTCAGGAATTGAGATTCCGCTAGCTATCATTTCAGAGCAAACAGCAGACTAATCAATATCTTTGCAATACATGGTTCCATTGGCTAAGCTGCAATAATTGTGACGTGAAGTTTTTCATGTTTACGGGGCATGGGCTCCTGAATAGTGAAAATTCTAGGATAGAGATCTTGAAAATAGAGTCTGGTTATACTTCAGTCAGAACACAGTGTTAAGCTTAATCAATTTCCCATTTATTGCTTATACTTTGTGACATAAGGTAATTGGTTTAAGATTTTTGAGTCTCTGTACAAACTGCTTTATAAACTCGTAAGACAAAGTCTGTTGTATAAGCCTACCAACACAGCTTCATGCCTATTATCCACACATTCCACAAATAGTGTTCCAGTGTTTGCAGGATATTGGTGTATTTTTCTTCTCTCATATTTTTGGTTATTATGGATAGAGGCTTCTTTATATTGATCTTTTAAAAAATTTCCTTGGTAGTCATTGATTTTCTCTATTGTTTTTAATTTGTTTCCAGTTCCATTTATTTATTTTCTTACCTTTGCTACTTCCCTTCTCCTGCTTGCTTTGGGTGTACTTTCAACTGCCTCCGGCAGTTTCTTAAAGTATAAGCTTAGATCATTGATTTGAGATTTTTGTCTTTTCTAATATAAACATTTAATTCTAAATGTTTTACTAGTTACTTCTTTAACTGCCCCCTACATATTTAGATATGTCATGTTTTTATTTCATTCAGTTAAAAGTATTTTCTAATTTTCCTCTTGATTTTTTCTTTAATCTGTGAGTTAATTAGAAGTATGATTTTTACTTTCAAATACTAGATGTTTTTCAAGATATGTATCTTTTATGGCTTTCTAGTTTATTTATTTGTGTCAATCTTTGCATGATTTCAATTTGTTTAAATTTATGGAGACTATTTTATGGCCTAGAATATCATCTATCATGGTGAAGGTGTAATGTGTACTTGAAAACAATGTACATTATGATTTTGTTTAGTGTAGTGTTCTATAAACATCAATTAATTTAAGCTGATTAATAGTGGTGTTCTATGTCATCATTGAATTTTTATATACTCGTTCTATCTTATACTGTGAGAAAAAAAGTCACAATTTCTTAAAGTAATTATTGATTTTTAAATTTCTCTTTTCAGTTTAATCAGCTTTTGCTTCATATATTTTGAAGCACTGTTACTATGTCCTTTCGATGGATTGCCCCTTGTACTGTTAGGAAACACCCTTCCCCTACTTATCTGTGTCAATATTCTTTTTTCTGAAACCTGCTTTGCCTCATGCTAATATACTCATTTCATTTCATTTGTCTTTTGTTTAGCATTAATGTGCTATAATTTTTTCCTATCATATTTACTTCTAGCCAACTTTTAAAGCATTTTTATTTAAAATATTTTTTGTAGATTTTTTGTAGGTTTTATGTGCTAAGTTCTTGATTTGTTTTTGAATCAACCATCTCCCCTTTTAAATGGAGTGTTTGTGACATTTATAATTAATGTAATTATTGAATTGATTAGATTTAAAACAACCATCCTCTGTTTTTCTATTTGTCACACAAATTTTTTGCTTTTCTTTCTCTTTTATTGACCTCATTTTGGTCCATTATTTTTGCTCCACCATATCTTTAGTAGTGGCTCTTTAGGTATACATATTTCAGTGTTCGTGCTATATTTTACCATACACAATTTTAAATTATCATAGTCTACCTTAAAAATATTATAAATCTCACTTTAAATTAAAGAATCTTTTAACGTTATTTTCTTTTTATGTTTCAATTTTGGTGCTTTGGTCATGTACTTTATTCTAAATATTACACGAACCAGTACATTATTATATTTGCTCTAGACTATCAATTTCCTTTTAAAAATATTTGATTTGACAAAACAACTCATTTACTTTTAATGACATATTTAGCATTTTTTTACTGTCTATTTTATTTTCAGGTAGATTAATCCATGTTATTAATTTTCTTCTGCTTGAATATGTTAACATCCTTTAACGTTTCCCATAGTGCAAATCAGATGACAATGCATCGACTCCATTTTGGGGTATCTAAAATGGTAATATCACCATGCTTTTTTTAATTATTTGGGAGTGGGAATTAAAATGGTAGATTTAGAGGTTTTTTGAATTTTTTAAAATTTTCTTTCATAATTGAAATTATCTGTTTATTGTCTTACAATTTGCATAATATTGCAGAAGTCTGTGATGTTTGTTATTACTTTGACTTTTACATAATCTCCTATTCTCTGCTTTTAAAATGTTTTCCTCTAAGATTTCCCTTTAAATAATTTGATCATGATTCACTGTATCATGTGTTTCTTTAAGTTTCTTCTACTAGCAATTAATTAAAGTTCTTGGACTTATTGGTCAATAGTTTTTATTAATTTTAAAAGTATTTCAGCCATTGATATTTCAAATATATTTTCTATAACTCTTTCTCCTCCATTCTGAAACTCCAGTTACATGTATGGTCAGATTTCTTGCTAATATATCACATGTTAATGATGATCCATTGATTTTTTGTTTTTCCAGTCTCTTTTCTCTCTATGCTTCATTTTCAACAGTTTCTTAAATTAATGTGTCCCTTTTGCAGTGCCAAAATACCTGTTAGTCCCATCTAGTGTATTTATTTTCTATTTCAAACAGTGTATTTTTAATCTCTAGAAGTTAGGTTTTAGTCTTTTTCCATTTTTCATTTTTCTTTTGACATGTTCATCTTTTCCTATTCCTTTTAAAATATATGGAAATTATTTAGCTCTTTCAGCCTCTTTTTATGCTAATTTTGTCATTTTTGAATCTATTTTTGTTGATTGATTATTCTCATTTTGGGTCATATTTTCCTGTTTCTTTCAGTGCCTAGTAATTTTTCACTGAATGACAGATATCATGGATTTCACATTGTCAGGTTCTGGATTTTGTTATAAGCTTTAAAAGAAGTAAAAATTTGTTTAGCTATATAGATCATGAAATTACTACCTGTTCACGTAGTTTACTTAGAATCAGTTTAATTCTTTTGAAATTTTCTTTTAAGCGTTGTGAGGTGATTTTAGAGCAATGTCTCTGCTAGAACTTTTAAGGCCTTTTAGGACTCTATTGGATGCCCCAGGTATTATAAGATGCTTCTACTCTGGCTTATCTAAACATGAAATATACCTATCCCTTTGTGATATTCATAAATTGTGGCCATATTCCTTTCTAGTGGTTCTTTTCCTGGTACAAATACATCACTATTCTCTCTAAAACTTGTGGGTACCCCTTTAATAGCCAGTGTTCCCTTTGTGAAGCTGTTTCTTTTTCATTTCTGCACCCTGGAAATTCTAGCTGTTTTTTCCTCATTGATCATTCATCTCTGTTTTTGAACTGAGTAAGACAATCTGGATTCATTGGGGTTTGGAAACTGCTCCCAAAGAGTCATTTGTTGGATTTACTTCATTTGTGTTTACTCTCAGGGATGTCTTGTGCCACCTATTGTCCAAGGTCTGCACATGATTGTTCCATTTATTTGGATTTCTAATTGTTTAAGGAAGGAGAACAATTCTGATACTGGTTATTGCTCCATCGTGGCTAGAAATTACCTGTGGGTAATTTGATAAAATTGATAACATTTTTTTTGAGACAGGGCATCACTCTGTTGTCTAGGCTTTAGATTGTAGTGGCATCATCATAGATAAGTGCAACATTGAAGTCTTGGGCTCAAGAGATCCTCCTGCCTCAGCCTTCCAAGCAGTTCTGACTACAGGTGCATGCCACCATGCCCATTTTTATTTTTTAATTTTTCTTAGAGACAGGGTCTTGCTATGTTGCTTATGCTGGTCTTGAACTCCTGGCCTTAAGCAATGCTCCTGCCTCAGTCTCCCAAAGTGCTGGGAATAAAGGTGTGAATCAATACACCCAGCCTTGTTTTCTTGACTAGATATAACTCTATCCCAACATTTTGTTTCTTCTTGTGTATGTTTTGATAGCTTTTATTTTTCACTTACCCTATTTATTGAAATAAATATTTTTATTACATCTATATTTAAAATTTTTAGTATCTATTTGGTATGTGATAAATACTCTTCTTTCCTGTTATTTTAAAATGGCATTCTCTCTTCTTTCAAATTCTTAATCACTAGAGTCACGAGTTTATCAGTTTTCAAAAAGCTAACTTTCAGCATTGTTACTCTCTATTGTCTTATTTCCATTTTTCTCTCTCTCTTTTTTGCTGTATTCTTTATTATTTCTTTCATCCTACTCATTTTGTGTATACTGTTTTCTTCCTTATTTAGCTTCTTAAGATGGAAAGTTATTGATTTAGACATTTTCAACATTTTTTAATACGAGCATTGATAGCTACAAATTTATTTTAAGCATCATCTTCACAGTATCCCACACATGTTACTATGTTGATATGTTACCCTACAACATCAGCTCCAGAGCTCAGGAAAGTTACGAATTGATAGTATGTGCCATTTCTACCTCATTTGATTGAGAGGGTTACTCCTTCCAGATTTTTATGTTTCGGGTGGAAATGGATGTTTTAACGATGTTGAATCTACCAATGCATGGAACACTACATTACTGTATTATTGTGTTTGTAAATTAATTGGGGGCTACGTTAAAACTGGATATATTGTTTCTATGGTGATCATCCCTTTTAGTCTAGAGAGAATATACCTCGTGTGATTGTTCAGTGTAGTATCCCTTGAATATCAATTTGGTCAATGTAGTTGATAATGTTCTTCTTTTTTGATGATTTTGTCTAGTTCTATCAATTTCCAGGGGATGGCATGTGTAAAATCTTCAACTGTGTTTGTGGAACTATCTCTTTCTCCCTTTAATTCTGCATAGTTTTTATTTTTTTCTTCTAGTTTAAATCTCCGTTATCATATTCATACACAATTATGTCTGTTAAGTCTTCATGATGAACTGAACTTTAATTTTCATAAAATGCTTCTGTTATCTCAGGTAATATTCCTTTTTAAATATAGTTTTTATGTTATCAGTATGGTCACTGTAGGTATCATGACTCTACTATTTGTACAGTATAACAACTCCACCTGTGTATTTTCATTCTATCTGTATTTTCATATTTAAAATACATTTCTTTAGGTAGCAGTTAGTTGGGTCTTGTTCTTCTGCATTTTAATGGTTGTGCTCTAATAATATGTAATGTATTTTCTAACTGTTATATTTAAATCTACCAATTTACTATGTATTTTTCAGTTTACTCCTTCTGGTTTTGGTTCCTTTGTTCTTCTTTCCTGTGTTATATTGGGTTAATTATTGTTTTTAATTTACCCATTGGATTTTTAGGTATACTTCTGTATACTATAATTTTTAAAACTATTTCTTCTAGTAATTACCGTATACATGCTTTCCACAGGCTAATTAGAAGTACTATTGTATCACCACATTCAAAAATAATAAATTTTCAACAACAGAGTTGAATTTACCCTCATCTTTTACATAAAGCTATAATTATTATAAAGTTTGTATAGTTAAAATATGATGATTATTAATTATTTTTGTTTTGTTTTGTTTAACTTGCTTCCATTCTGTAAGGATATTTTATTGGATGTAGAATTATTTTGATTTAACAGGATTTTCTTATTATTATTATTGCTTTTTCCAGTCATCACTTTAAAGTCTCTGTTGCACAGTCTTCTGTCCTCTGTGGTTTCTGATGAGAGTCAGTTGTTATTAAAATTTATTTTTTTCTGTAGATAATATATCATAATTCTCTGCCTGCTTTCACAATTTTCTCATCATCTTTAGTGTGGCCATCTAATTATGGTGAGTCTTTTTTGTTTGCTTGTTGATTTCTTTTCAAATTCTCTTTATAATGATTACTGAGTTCTTTGAATTTTTGAATTTATACCTGAAACCTAAGTTTCAGAAATTTTTGATTGTTATGTTTTCAAATAATGTCCTATAATCTCTGTCTTTTCTCCTGAGATCCCAATTACCCTTATGTAAAACTTTTTTATATTGTTCTAAATGCTGTTGAGTATCTTCATTTGATTTTTTTTCTGTTTTTATTTCTGTATTTTAGTTTGGATAATCTCTTTTAAGCCTATCTTCAAATTCATCATATTCTTTCTTCATCTCCAATATGCTGTAAAGTCTAATCAATGATTTTAAAATTACACATATTGCATTTTTAAAGTCAATTTTCAACTGTAATTTTTCATTTGATTCTCGGGTTTCTTATCTTTTCATTTCTTATGACCATAGTTTCCTTTATGAGCTTTGACATAGTTTTATTAGCTGACTTAAAAGTGACTGTTTGCTAATTTCAAAATCTGGATCATCATGAGGTTGTTTATGATTTATGTGTTCAAGTTTTGACACTCTTAAAACAATTATCTGCTATTGTTCAATCTCCAACATTTTTAGACACGCCATATATATTTTGTTAAATTGTAGTTGTGTGTATCAGTCAGGATTCTATCAGAGAGGCAAAATCAGTAGGGGATATTCAGAGATTTCATACAAGAAATTGGTTTATATGATTGTGGGAGACGACTAAGCAAGTTGGGTAGTCTGAGATATGGAAGTTCATAAGGAGGAAGAAATTCGCAGGCATAGGCCAAACCTGCTGCTCAGAGGCATAATTTGAGCTCCTATTTGAGGAAGCCTCAGCTTGCTTTTAAATCCTTTTTACCAACTGGATTGGGCCTACCCAAGTTACACAGTACAGTCTCTCTTACTCAAAATTGCCTGATTAGAGGCTTTAATTGCGTCTATAAAACACATTCAGTGACTACCTAGACTAAAGTTTGATTTTTAATTGAATAACTGGGGACTGAAGAGAAGCCAAGTAGACATATGGAAAAAAGTCATTACATTTTTCTTGTTGTTCTTTTTCCAGAATTTTAGTTGTTACCTTTGGAAGGGTAAGTCAGATAGGAGCAACCTAATCATTACTAAAACAGGAAACTCTTTTAATATCTTTTATTTCATTTTTCTCTTCGATGTTTTAGCTTTCTTGTCCTTACCTTGTTTTCAGTAGGATTCTACCCTGATTTTGCTCTTTCTAATTCCAGCTACATTTTATAAATATTTTATTTTTTGCTTCTTGTTTTTCCTGAACTTTTTAGCTTTGTTTTTTATTCTTTTTAAAAAACGCTTTCCTCTTCTTTTCTGTCTTTACTTTGCCTCTGAACTTTTCTTTCTGTTTTGTGTTGTTGATTCATAATTGAATTTTATTCATTTAGTTCTTTTTAATTCTTTGGAAAATAACTTTAATATATATCCATATATATATATATATATATCTACTTTCATAACATTATCTTATGAGGTAGTTTGCTTTTCCTTTTCATTTTTTTATGTGATAGCATTTTTTAAAAATGAACTTCACATGCACAGAATTGGATTATTTATAATCCTTTGTTCATGACCCATTCTTTTAATCAGTTTTTGCATGGGACACTCATGTTTAGTTAGTTAATTAAGTATGTAAGTTTAGTAATAAAATAACACCCAAAGACCACATCCAAAATACCATATAGGATCTTGAAAATACAATATATCTTAGTACCACGGACACGTCTGCTTCCTCTCAACTTTTAGACCAGGAGTTTGCAGTTTCCAATTTATAGGTTGGTCATCTGATTTTGCAAATAAAGTTTTATTTGTGTATTGTTTGTGGCTATATTCAGAGTTGAGTAATTGCAATAGAGACCACTTGGTCCACAAGATACATTAGTTACAATCTGGCCCTTTAAGGAAGTTTGCTGACCATGCATTAAACAAGTTTATAGTTTATGTGGTTTTGTTGAATTTTTAATTTACTCCTAAATTGCACATGTATACTTTGTTTTTAAATTTATAAAATAAATAGCATATATAAGTACTCTTTTGTGTAGTATTTTTCACCTGTATTTATACTATAAAATTCCATCCATATTAATGTGACTCATTTACATTCATTTGTTATTACCGATATATAATATTATATTGTGTGAATATTACACAATTTATTAATTTACTCCCCCTTTCAAGATTATCAGGTTTTTTTTTTTTCTGACTTGCGGTGTTTTGAAAAGTTCTGCACTATAAGATGTCACATGATTATTAACTAATTCAACTGGAACTAGAACACACATTGAGATTTGTTTCCATTATCTTTTAGTAAATATATTCTTTTTGGTATGAAGAAGATTATAACAACTTCAGAGAACTCTTTTAACATTAATATTCAATTCACTACAGTTTTAATGCTAATGTACAAATAATTATCTGTAAACTCGAAAATATTTAAGTAATTGATTTCTATTAAGGTCTTTATAAATATATTCATTTCTTAAAGAACTTTTTGAAAATTTTTCTTATTCTCTAACCCTGATTGTAGAAATTCTGCTTATATATTTCCCATACTTTATTTTCTAAAACATTACTCTAGCTTACTATGAATACAACTCTAATAAAAATCTTAAAATTCTTATGAAAAATTTCCTTCTCAGTAGTTGGACTCACTATAATCACATCTTTCTTTGTATTTACTTTGTAAAATGGGCATTACTTTGAGATTTAAATATTGATTGAAGACATTAATATTTCATGATTGCTATGAGTACCATAGTAATCAAAATATGACAATTTTTTGAGAAATAAAATATAGCTTTTTGGAACTCTAGTGAAGTTGGCACAAAATATAGATTGAGAAAGTTTATTTTGTGCACTAGAAAACACTCTATTTAATTAAAATTCTTTTGGAATAGTAAAACAATTTTCAAATCTGTTTTGTACTGTAGGCAAGTATTTTCTCATTATTAGAAATTTATACAAAATACTACAAAATGTAGAAATTATGTTGAACAAACAAGGTATTGCATTATAATCTATTTAAACAAGTTGTAGGCATATGCAATTTTCATTATATATTTTATATTAAAGTAAAAATTAATTACTAATAAAATGTAATAGAAAGTCATTTTTTTACTAAGTTTCAGTTATCACAATTTTTGTATTAATTTAATGACCAGAAATAATTAAGCAGAGCTGGTTAAAACCTAGGCATATTATAGATTTTGCTATTTGGTTTGATATTTAAGATAAAAATCCCAAGATCCATGTATACTATTTTCAGTTTTATAAAACAATTAATATTTTGAAGCAATAGATTTTTCTTGCTTTTTCATGTAAAGGAGAAACTTCAAAAGATTTAAATCTCAAATTTTAATAGTTGTGCTTAGATTTGAATCTGCTCATGAATGGTTGTGACATTATTTCTTATTATGGTTTGAATACAAGCTTGAATCTGCTGAACTAGACAGTTCAGAACTTAAGTTCATCCATTGCTTAGGCATGTGCTTGAGGAGCACACAAGTTATATATTAACACATTAAACCTACAATATCGCACATTATACTTCAAATAGTGCACATATCATTTAATCAATAATGGCTAAGTATCTCCTGCTGATTGTGTGGTCTCTTTTTCTCAAGTATTTCCAAATTTTGGATGCCTTAAATGGTGATTTTCTACTAGCTCTTATTATCAACACTTCATTTGTTGCTGTAAGAGATGCTCTCAATAAAATTTGGAATCTAAGTTGTTACTCTGGAACTTACTCTGGGACACTCTTTCAGTTATTTTCTCTTACCTCTGTTATGTATATTTGAGTCCCAATAATTCTCTCTGTTCTGTTTACTCCAAAACGTTTTCCACACTTACGCTCACATCTTTTATTTAGGTCCCTAGAATGAACATCAAGATCTATTCTTATGTTTTATATATGCCCAACATTTCACCATATATTACTACATCTACTTCATCACCTTAATGAGAATATGTAATTTTATAATATATAATTATCATATATAATTATATTTAATTTTAATTTTATTTTACATTATTTTTCTTTCCCACTAATCCAATTTTTAAAATGAGTCTAGTTTTCTCTTTAGTCCCTAAACAAATCTACCTTTTAGAGAAATATCGTTTTGTGAATAAATCTTTTACATCTATTTCTTAGAGTTGGGCTTAAATACTTTACTGAATTGTTTTTATAAGTCAACCTTCTAAAATGACGTATTACCTGTTTAATAAAAAACATTAATGCCTGTACTCAGTGCTTTAATTACACCCTAAATGCTGCTTTTACTGTATCCCACATTTGATAAGTTATATTAATATTTTCATTTCATTTACATTCAAGTATTTTTAAATTTCCTGAGACTTTTTTGATTTGTGTTTTATTTAGTAGTGGGTGGTTTAATCTTCAAATATTTGGGGATTTGATAGCTATTTTTGTGTTATTGATTTCTAGTTTAATTCCATTGTGATCTGACAATATAATTTACATAATTTCCATTCTTTCAATTTTTTAAAGTATGTTTTATGCCCCAGAACGTGGTTTTTCTTGGCAAATGTCTCGTGATCTTGAGAAATATATATTCTGCTGCTGTTGTGAATGAAGTAGTCTATAAATGTCAATTAGATCAAGTTTTTAAAGGAGCAACTCTGGCCGACTATATATTTACTGATTTCCTGCTTGCTCGATGTGTCAGTTATTGAAAAGGGGTTGTTGAAACTTAAAGTATAATAAGGGATTTATTTATTTCTCCTTGTAGTTTTACCAGTTTTGGCCTCACATTATTTTGATGCTTTGTTGATAGTTAATTCACATTAAGAGTTGTGATGTCTTTTTGGAGAATTGACTACTTTTTGATTATATAACATCCCTCTTATACTTGATAATTTTTCTTTTGCTGAAGAAGTCTGCTTTGTCTGAAATCAACACAGCTACTCTATCCTTTATAAAAAAAATTAATATTAGCATGACATGTCTTCCTTCATCTTCTTACTTTTAACCTATTCACGATTTTTGTATTTAAAATTTGTTTCCTGTAGAAAATATATAGTTGTATATTTTTAAAAATATCTACTCTTCCTGTCTCTGTCTTAAATAATTAATACATTTAGACCACTCATATTTGTTGACCCAAAATTAGTGACCGAGGTAAAGATATTAATCAATGGATATTGATTAAGCCAAAGTTGAGGAGGTACTCAGGATAAACATAAACCTCAAACAAATCCGTGGCTATTTTTCTGAAGGCAAATTTGGAAGCTTCAGCATTTAAAAAGGTATAGAACATGCAGAAAGAAAAACACACAGGGGTGGGGCGAGCAGTGAGACAAAATGGTCACATTCTTTTGAGACCCAAGAAAACTACATTTTACATAAGGTAAGGTGAATGTTAGGAGAGAAAAAAGAAAGTGAAGGAAACATCAATTATGCAGATGTCTGTGCGGAGGTGGAAGAACGTCTGATCCTGTCTTGTCTCTGTTCTGTACCTGCAAACATGTAATTCACTATTAGTATGCAATCAAATAGACTTTAGTTTTAGGAGCTAGACTGTAACCTGCAGACCTAAAGATACAATTTGTGTGTTCTTGCTCATAGGAGGTCAGTAAAGAATTTCCTTAAAGAAAGATCTGTGGGGCCAGTCCTTCACGGGGGCCTGAGGTCCTTATTTTCCCCTTTGCATAGGAATTGAGGAGGGTGGTCCTGAGATTTTTATTTTCTTTTTACATATTTAAATTGATTATTGCCATACTCAATTTAATATTTATCATCTTATCTTTGTAAAGGTTTTTTATTCATTACACTTGCTCTTTTTTTTCTTCCCTCTTTTTCTTTCTGGTTGTAGTTGTGCATTTTATATAATTGTATTATATCTTATCTCTTACTATGCTATCCTGGGATAAATCTTCCTCTGTAGTGAGCCTATGCTCCTGGGCTATAATCTTCACAAGTATTTTTTGGCGTCTTTCCCTACCTTAGGTGAGAAAGCAAATCTTAGAGGGGTCGAAATTGGATTAGGCTCCTGTAATGCCTCTGCATTTGCTGAGTAAGCCTTTGGTAGTGAGACTGCTCTGGGTGTATTCGAAATGGTTACTTCTCCCATGGGTTTTCTTGGCTCTTCACTTCGGGAGACTGATGGGGATCCTAGAGGAAAATCCCATGAGCTGTTGGAGGGAGCAGCCTAAAACCGAGTCTCAGAAAATTCTCATTCTCGTACTAGTCCACACTCTGCCTCCAGCAATTAGTCACTGTTACCATTTAAGTGCTGCTACCAGTTCATTGTTCTAGAGGCTTCTACTCCAGGTAGTCTAGCTCAGATGTCATTCATGATTCTTTCTATTTGCCTGGGTCTCAGATTGTCAGGGTGTTTCTTTGCCCTGTAACTTAAATTTTCCAATGGTTTTTAGAAGAGTCATTTAGTTTCAGCTTTTGTCTTGATATAAGGACAAGGGTGAAAACTTCAAGGTTCTTTACATGTCTGAGTTAAAATCAAAAGTCATAAAATCACTATTTTTTCCTTCCCCCGCCACCCCACACCCACTGCCCTTTGATGAATCCATGACTTAGCTGTGGTCGAAGTTCTGCTCTTGGTCTTCAGAATTCAAACTTATGGTCATACTTTAACAGAGCAAATCTAACTCAAGAGCTTATGACTGTATCTGACTAAATGCTCATAGCAGTCTTGTGCATATCCATATTTAGCTAATCCAGGTTTTTACCATTGAATTAGTGGCTCAAAAACAAGAAGAAAAAGTAATAAATTTTGAAATTGGTGCAGGTAACCTGAAGTCAATGCCTCTGTTTATCAATTTAGATTCATAATCCATTCAGTGTTCATACTGCAAAAAAGCTTGAAAAATTTTAATGCAAATCTCTTTACTTTCTCTACCTTGACCAAGAGATAAATCTTCATAATTACCTCTTAGATTCAAGGCCTTTCATTTATTCTTTGTGGATTGCATCACTATCTTTTGTAATTACATTTTAACTTGCATTTATTTACAATGTTTATGCTCTCCATGGGCCATTTATGAGCAGAAGCTGAATAATTTGTTTATTATCCTCATTCTAATGTATCTAATATATCAAAAACATAAGTATGCCAAATATTATCATCCTTAAAATAATGCATTTATTGAGAGCACTGCATTTATGGTTTAAAGTTACTTTGATTCAAAGGTTTCAAATGTATGATATATGATGTAACATATTTGGAAATCTTTATGCATGCAGAAAAGTTTCTGAATTAACTTACATTAAAAGTTAATGATATTTTAGCTAAAGGGAGTGACTGCCAAATAAACAAATAAACATAGATATATTTTTGACAAAGGGTTTGAAAAATTATAATACTTTAATAAAAAGTATATAAATTTATAATACTCAATAAAATTTTTAAAATATAGATTAATTCTATACATTAACTTCCATTGTCTAAAGAAATGGTTTCCTTTTGTAGCTTTATTGTACCTTTTTGGCATGAGATGATAGAGAATATTTTCTACAAATGAAGCCTCACAGTTTCAGAAATACAATAAAATATTAATAAAAATAAAATTCCAAAGTGTTTTTTGTAATGAAATTCTAAATATTTAGAAACTTTGTTAAGGTAATATATTCCTTTGAATATATATGTTTGGGGTTCTTTAATGTAATTTAAAAAATTCATTTCAATACACTCATGTATATTAATAGTAATCCATATGTAGGAGAAATACATTAAATAAGTTTTTCATTAAGTTTTTCTAATTCAGGTTGAACCTATTGTATTTCTGTATATTAATTAGATAAATATATTTATAACATTTGACCATTTTATTTATTCTGCTAATAATAATGAAAAGAATAACTGGCATTATAGATACCATATATATATATATATATATATATATATATATATATAAAATCTTGACTCTGTGAGCAACTTTAGGAAATAGTCTTTATTAATTTGGTTTTACAGATTAAAAAATTGATTTAAAGAAGTTTAATAACTGCCCAAAGACTCATATCCACTAATATTAGAACTAGATTATATCACAGAACTCTATGACTCCAAGAAACAGGAAGTTAAGCACTCTTACACTCGTTTCTAATTATAATAAAATTGACACATTTTAAATATCTTAAGTGGCAATACCTTTCTTATGTTATAATAAAACACATAGTTTACTGCTTTTTAGTTGGCCAAAATTTAAATATGTGCATATATATTTATAAACACTTAGAATATATTTTCAGAAGTAGAAAAATCAAATGAAATAATCAGTCTGGTCTGGATGTTTGTGTCCCCTCGAAATTCATATGTTCAAATCTTAACCCCTAAGGTGATGGTTTTTAAGAAGTAGGCCATTTGGGAAGTGACCTTGTGAAGAGGGTCAGCCTGTTATAAAAGAGGGTAGAGGAGGCTTGTCAGTCCCTTCACCCATGTGCAGATGCAGCAGCAAAGTGCCAACTATGAAGCAGAGAGCCCTCATCAGACACTGAATCTACTGGTGTCTAGATCTTGAACTTCCCAGCCTCCAAAACTGTGAGCAATAAATTGCTGTGGTTAATAAATTAATTAAAATAAATATATAAATTACCTAGTCTATGACATTTTGCTATAACAGCCCAAACACACTAAGTCAATCAGGTAGTAAATGGCACCTTTTTTCCTTAAAATACTATATTACAACAATTCTCGTATTACAGCTGTTTTTTCTTTTCTGATCTTTTCCTTGAGAATGTGCTAGTGACTAAGCCTATACAGTAAAAAAATACGGGACTTTTGAGTCAGAAAATATTCCACTTTAATATTCTATGTCTGTTATTCTACAGATAGATAACTTGGATTTGTTTATTTTTTGGTGGCTCATTGTTTTTAGTTTAGTTTTTTCTGTTTTTTCATCCTTGTACTGGGTCTACCGCCTACCTCTCACTATTGTCCTGAGGATTAAGTGAAGTAAAATACAATAAGATAAACACTCGGTACATGCTTATTTTCTATTCTTTTGTTTTTCCCTAAGGCAGGGAAATTCAAAATACTAAGAGTATTATTTTTTTCTTCCTTCCTCTTGCATGTGCTTTAGTGAAAATAATTCTATATGGGAAACAAAATGCTATGTGGTTTATCTTGTCCTTTTTTTCTACTCAAAAGAAAAATTGTAGTAAAATTATTTGACCTGAATTAATTTTACTATAACAATTTAACGATATTTTTTGTGAAAAAGCGAATTCTTTCATCATGGTGAGGTTCAGAATGTGGCATGACACACATACAGTAAAAAAGGTCATTCTATAGATAGGACAGATGATATTTTAATGTGTTTCCATTTAAATAACACATGCACATGCATACTTGTTTAGTGCTTTTCTCTGAGTGTGAACTATATGTTCTAAGTAACACATGAGCTGAAATTTTCAATCAGTTTGTTGTGCTACATGTAGTATAATAAGGTATGTAAGGACAATATGGTTAAATTAATGCAGTGTAATTAAATACAATTGAGCTCCATAGACCTGACACAAGAGGATAGTACTCTTGTAACAAGCACTCAAGGAAGATCTAATAAGCTCTGCTTCTATGTAGGACAAGTGACTTTGAGAACACACAAAAACTGAAATGACTGTGAATTTTATTGCCAGAAATGTTTCATTATTCTCGTGGAAAGGAATTTATAATGAATTCAAAACCCAGAGCTCTGCATGTTCTTCTTTATCATTAATATGAATGAGACATGATGAACAGCAAATTTATCTTAGAAATACCGAGATCACTACAATTATTTCCGAAATATCATGTGCATAGATATTTGATAGTTTTGATTTAACAAGTTGTGAAATTTGGTAACTATTAACTGACTATTATGATTTATTTTTCACTTAATTTTTGATTAATGATTATTCAATTTATCATACATCATTTTAGAAACCTGCCTGAAAACTCAAACTACCCAAATCCTTAAGTGTATTTGAGCCACTATTTATTCCTTACTTGTAATTTTATTCTTCTAAAGAAAAACTAATTTTAGAAGAAATATGTTTTAATAAAAAGATTCTATTTAAAAATCTGTTCTATTCGTAGTTCAAATTCCTATGACATAATATCTCCCTGTCTTCTACTCCCTTTCTCCCTCTCTACCTCTATTTCTTTCTCATTTTCCATCTGTCTTTAATCTTGCTCCTTTTCTTCAGGATGAACATGTATTTATGTAACAATATTTCTTAAATGTTAAAAATATAAAACCAACTTTAATGATCTTCAGATGCTTCTAATGGAAACTGACTTCAAAACAGTAATCAACTCAGTTTTACATTTTTATTCAAGACACTTATGTAAGGTTGGATTAAGTTGTTTGAACTTCAGCCAAAATAAATCACAAAGATTGTGTCTTATTTTCTATATTTTTAATTTATTGTTTATTATTTCTCTAAATCTTAATGATCTGCCACTAGGTTCTGATAGAAATTGAGGTTTACAATAAATTTCTGTAGTCTACATAATAATGTTACATATTATTTTATCATTTTATCAGTCATTTTCCTGAGTAGATATTTCATCAGCTTTTCAGATATTATCCTTGAGCTTATTTCATGTCTATTTTGATGCCAGCCACTTTCATATACTAGTGCAATGTCTATAAACAAACACATACATGTTGAGTGAAGATATTTTTATACTGCAGAAACTTACTAACTATTCCAACACAAAATCAGATGACTTCCTCTGAAATTGCATTTATACATCTTAGCCAGTCTTTAAAAAGGATAAACAAAGATGCCTTCAAAATATCATGGACATAGTCAATAAAGAACTATTTCACATTGATGATTGGGTCCCTCATAGCAGTTCCCAACATGATCATGGATGGTTTCATAGAACTCTTGTAATGAGAAAGAATCCTTAGATTAGTTTTTCACCATGGAAACACACAAAAAATACACAGATTTTAGACAGTACCATAAGCTTTACTTTTTAATCAGTGAATCTTCTCTGGTTGTTCAGCACAATATTTTGTGGGAAATTGATCAACAAGTTAAAGAGGCAAATTGAAATTTCCAAATTGTTCTTGGATATTGGGAAATGTGTATAACCTCATTCTACAGAGAAACATTGAAAGAATAGTTAAATCAAAGGTAGACATGCTTTTATTATTATTGCTTAATCAAGTTTTGTTAAATTTTTCTTTTCTTACATCCTGAGGCAAACTAACTTATGAATGTCTCTTGATAGTACTTAGCTAATATTTGATTCCTCATTTTACAAATACAAAGGAGATAAATAATATCCAAGCTGTGAGCTAGTTTAAGACAAATCGGGATTAAAAGCTCTTTCCTAAATTCTCACAGGAGAGATCTCTGAAGAGTTTATATTTGGTGGAAGAAAAGGTCACCAGCAAGGAGTTCAACATCTTAGAGTAATGATAATTGTAAAGCAGCCATGCTGGCCCAGATAATCCCTATATGCAGATGACAATAAGATATTCAAATATACTATCAGAAAACAGTAAAAGACTTTGACAGGAGGGCAACACGAATACATTTAACTCCTGTACAAGCAATAGGAGTCACTGAGACAAAAAGCCAAACCAAAACAAAAAAAGCAATATGGGCACTGCCACTGGAAATAAGATGATTCCCTCTAAATACAGGCTTTGCCTAAAATTTAACTTGAAATTCAAAGCTTCTAACAATACCAGTCCTTGAAAATGTGGTTTAGAAATTGAATCAGGTCCTTCATGACAGGGTATTTATGGATGACTTGAGAAAACATTGAATAATGAACATGATTAGGTTCTAAATAAACACTTCACCAATTGATTTGAAGATTTGAGTTGGACTCATTACAAAGGATGCTGATATTTTACTGAAATGGTACCTTTATGGTAACATACATACTTATATTGTGGTAGTTTTGGAATTAGGAGATAAAAATAACTAAGCTTAAAGTAACAGTATATACTGGAAAGAACATTTGGCAAAGTATAAGGAAACAGAGTTTTGCCATTGATTAACTTGCTTCTTGACTTATTTTGTTTTAGTTTTCTTAACTACAAAATAATTTTTACCATGATCTCCCAGTGTTCTTTCAGCATTACATTATATGATTTCTGAGATTGTTTTAATATTAATAAATGCCACATCATAACAAATTTCAGAAATGTAAGAAGAGTTGATAAGATAAATATAAATTAAGAATAACATTATATGGGTTGATATCTAACAGACACAATTGAAAAGATCCTTATAGATTAGTTTGGTGGCTTTCTTCCAGAAAACAGTTAATCAACAAAATCAAGTCAATGAAATGAGTATTGAGTAGATTCAAGATATTTTTAAGATAGTTCCTATTTTGGACATACTCTGACTGAAAACTATACAATAAATCCATCAATAATAAAAAGAAATGCCACTTAAATGTGTATAATAATTTTAGACACTATGTCTTAGTGTCTTCATGTAATCTCCTCTGATAACTTTCCTGAGAAATACAGAGGCTAAAAAGCTACAATAGGAACGTGTCTGGCCTGCAATGTTGAAAGAAGTAGAATCAGTTTATTAAGTATGAAATGTCCGATTTCCTTAGGTACTGTGACAGTTGCTATGTCTGATTTCATTTTGACACTTCTTATTTTACCCTTTTTGTGAAGGCACATCCTCAGTGTTGCAAATACACATTTTGTCTTCTGATTATCTTTCATATTCTTTAGAGCAATTTTTGTGAAACCATGGATAAGTCAAAAATTTGCATTATTTTTAAATGTGAGTTCCATCATAGAACCAATGCTGTGCAGACAGCTTGAAATATCAACAAAATGTTTGGGAAGGATGTGGCTAATGAACAGACAGTGTCACTGGTTTGAGAAGTTCCATTCTGGTGATTTCAATCTTGAAAATGAGCCATGTGGGTAACCTGAGTACAAGGTGGATAATGAGCTGAAAGCTGTAGTGGAAGTGAATCCATCCCAACCTACACGTGAATTAGCAGTAAAGTTTGACGTTACTATTCCAACAATATTGGACCATTTGAAACAAATCAGTAAGGTAAAGAAACTGGATAGATGGGCTCTGCATGAATCAGACAAGCATCAGAAGAGAAATCTTCTTGAAGTTTGCTTTTTTTTTTTTGCTGTCATCACATAAAGACAAATCATTTGTACACCATATTGTTATGTGTGATTAAAAATGAATTCTTTTTGACAATCACAAGTGTTTGACACAATGGTTGGATAAAGATGAAGTGCTCAAACACAGTCCCAAACTGAATATTCATCAAAAAAACCTAATGGTGTCTGTTTGGTGGTGCAGCACTGGTATTATCCACTATAGCTTCATGAAACCTGGTCAATTAATTACAACAGACAGCTACTGCAACCAATTGGATGAAATGATGAGGATGCTTGCAATTAAGCAGCTGAGATTGGTCAATAGAGACAGGCCAATCCTCTTACAAGATAACACTCAACCACATGTCACACAAAGTTGTTCAAACTACAGAGGCTGGACTTGGAAACTCTCTGTCATCCATTGTATTCACCAGACCTTGTACCAACTGACTACCACTTCTTCCAGGCTTTGGACCATTTCTTGCAAGGAAAAATATTCAATTCTCAACAAGCTATAGGAAATGCTTTTCGCGATTTCATGGCCACTCACTCTCTAGGCTTCTTTGCTGCTGGCATAAACAAGCTATCGTTAAGATGGCAAAACAGTAGATAGGCATGGTGGTACACCCCTGCAGTCCCAGCTACCTGGGAGGCTGAGGCAGGAGGATCTCTTGAGCCCAGGAGTTTGCAATTGCAGTGAGCTATCATGACACCACTGCACTCCAGCAGGAGCAGTCTCAGAGCAAGACTCTGTCCCTCCACTTCCCAAAAAAAGAAGATGGCAAAACTGTATCAATAGTTTAGGCACATTTGATTAATTGTACTGCTTCTTGTTTGAGATACAATAAACTACACTTTTTATTTGAAATCGGACATTTCATATTTAATGACCTACAATTTAGGAAAATATTTGTAGAGGATAAACTATTCCAGCATCAAGAGAGCAGCAGACATTTCCTTGCCTCCCTCTTCCTTCCCTTAGGTGCAAAAATATGTCTTGGGAATAGAGGATTGACTTCAGGTAGAAAGATCCCAGAAAACACCAAGGATTTCTGTGGGTTTCCAGACAAGAAAAAATATTAGCAGTAGGTAGCCTTTGGATAAGTTGGAACTTTTACCTCTGTTGCTGACATCAGAGGTGGACTCACTCAACACACATTCTAGTTTCCTTCTCCCTGCTTCGTTTTACTATAGAGACCTGAGCAAGTATAGATAGAATAATAGAAGTTACTGGTTTTGTTTCCCCAAGGAGGTTGTTGAATGGACAGGTTTATTATCTGGAAGTTGTTGCTGGTCCTTTGCAAGCTTGCTTTACAGATGGATACACTTGATACCACAGGGATGTTATGGGTATTGATCCTGGTAGTTTTAAACTCTAAGGTTTGGCATAGATTCACAATGTCAGAAACAGCTAGTAACAGCAGACTTTCGGTACACTGATTTACCCTGGTCATATAGTGGGGCCCACTTCCTTATGACTGCTCTGTTTCTTAGAGAAGAGATATCATAAAGCAGCAAAAGTGCTTGCTGTGTATGTGTGTGACTGTGTGTGTGTGTATGTATGTGTGTGCGCATGTTCTGGAGCAGGAATACAGAGTACAGGAGTCCTATAAGGAAGGTAGAGGAAAATGATACAGAAATAAACTAAAGGAATTTTTATTTAAACTATTTAACAAAATTAGTGATGTCTGCTTAAGGATCATTGGTAAGATTATGAAATTGAAGTCCAAATTAATATAAGTGAAATGTTACATCTGCTCAATTCAACCAACAGAAATGACTTCGAGTGTTTACAGTTCTAATTTTTAATATTTAAGTAGTGATAAGTCATTCCTTGTCTTTAAATTCTTACCAATTTTTGTGATATTTAAAGTCTTAGGAAAAGTCCATGTCATTTGAAGAATTTTTCTCAAAAAAATTGCAAGTATGTGGATTAATTCCTAAAAATTTTATTTCTGCTATGTTTTGTTTGTGTGATTTCTCATAAAATACAATGTAAGCCAATGCAAAAAATGGACCAATATGAGATTTTAAGCTTGAATATAGAGGAAACGTATGGATTAATGTTTTGAGGAACATACAAGAGGAGTATCAGAACTGAATGAAAGTTTGGCAGATGGCTCTGTAATGAGTCATTAGAGATGAAAATGTAGCAGAAGCTATTGGTACAGTTTTGTGAATTTCTCCAGAAGACCCTAACAGTTTGGAAGCAAAAGGAGAAAGCAGATGGTGAAGTTTAACTTGATATGGAATCAAAAGGGCAGGAAGGATAAAGAGACAAAGAAATGAAAATAATGGACACCGTTATCCCTGCGAAGCCAAAACCAAGATTTCCTATAACTACACTCCTGAGAAGAAACATTTACTGCATAAAACTACTTCTGCCCCGACGTCTGCCAAAGTGAATATGATATCAGGTTGGGTGAACAAAATTTGTCCTAGGATGACTTTTCTAAAAGCCATGGATTTGCTCGTGTTTCTAAATTTTGTAGGTGCAGGACCAGTAAAATCTTGAAGATTTTGTTACAATTTTGGACTTTTTTTTCTGAGAAGAAAACATGAAAGATTTATTGTTGAACTAATTCAACTTTCTCTGTCTTAAAGAAACCATTTCCATTCCAGGAAAAGGCAGCCAAGACTATAGGTGTGGAAGTAACTTTATTTCCCTGGGGGAATCTACAGCAGATACCAGGAGCTAGGATCAAGCTGAATTAGCACTGATGAGGATGAGAATTGATACTGGGCTTCAATTTCTTTGGGCTTTAGTTCACAAAGGACACATTTTGATTTTGGCTCTAATTTCTTGGGGTTCCAAATGAAACATTTAAAAATTCCTTCAATTTAATAAAATGAAATTTTATTTTATTGAATTCTAAGCTATGAAAAATCCTTTAACTTTTTCTCTGAGAGCTTGAACACTAAAGTTCCTATACAAATCATTTAATCATATACATACGTGTATATATATATATATATACCACACATGAAACACAAATCTAAATTTACTCTGTTGGAAATGCTGATTTTTTTTAATTGCTTTTTAATATTATCAAATGAGCAGTTTTACCTGAGGAGTTAACTAATGGATCTTGTGCAGCCCTGTGAAGGACTTGGCTCTGCCAAATAGTTTTGCATTTGTTTTTCTGGGAGCTCAAGGACTATCGACATTCAGGGACTGATACTTAGGATGAATTTTCAAGGTATGCATTCAGTACCAATAGGTAGAGCATAAATTTCAACTTCAAAGCCATGTGTGGTATAGTTCATGGATAGAGATTATCTAGACAGGATTTTTTTTTTCCAACCTAAAGACCGGGTAGTAATGAAAGTCTTCTTTGTCATCTTCCTTTGCTTGTAGGTAGGTTCTTCGTGTTTTCCCTGCTCACCCTTTTACTAATTATGGAGCCATTTGAGGATTCCTGGATTTGTGTGGGTCTACATTCCACTGTCATCTTCCATGGGCTCAGACCTCGTATCCTTCCTCCATATAGATGTTAAAACTCAGACCCTTCGGTTACTAGCGAGTATCCTGTGTACCGTTCCAGAGTGGCCAGTGCATCCTCTTAACTATGTGCTGAGTGAATTGATTTTTGCTCTTCTGTATTACTGGAGGAGTTTTAATCTAATTGAATTTGATTTGAACCTATGCATTTGAAGAAATATTAAAACTGTATGTGATATTTCTAGGTATTTGCAGTGGAAGAGTTTCTGGCTGTCTAGTTAACAGGTTGCTGCAACCAGAAGATTTTATTTTGATATTATTAAATATTTAAACTTTTAAAATAATTTCTTCTATACTAATCAGTATATTCAAGTTTATTATTTCCTGGGATAATTGATATTTGATGCTTTACAAAACTATTCCAATAATTTTAAATTTCCAAATTTCTTGTTAAAGAGTTAAAATATGTTATTAGATACTGAACAATATTAAGGTTTATTGAGTGTCTACCACATTCTAGGCACTATTGTATGCATCAGGGACATAACAGTGCCCCAAATAGTCTTTTTCTCTGCCCTCATTCAGCTTATATTCGAGTAGGGAATCCATAATGCAAACATAAAAAAAAATGTGAAGAATTTTAAAAAAATCCTTAGGCTGCATTTTTTATTTTTGCACATAGCAAAACTAATAGTGGTTTAAAACATAGAGACGTAAAATTATTTCACAAAAAATATATGGAAGTAGGCAGAAATAAAACTATGAAATCAAGGACCAGACACTGTTTTCTCAATCCACCGTCTGTAATATGGTGGTGTTATTTTTTATGATGTTGATGATGATGGTATTATGATTTTTTTTTTTTTTTTTTTTGAGCCACAGAGTCTCACTCTGTTGCCCGGGCTAGAGTGAGTGCCATGGCGTCAGCCTAGCTCACAGCAACCTCAAACTCCTGGGCTCAGGCGATCCTACTGCCTCAGCCTCCCGAGTAGCTGGGACTACAGGCATGTGCCACCATGCCTGGCTAATTTTTTCTCTCTCTATATATATATTTTTAGTTGTCCGGATCATTTCTTTCTATTTTTTAGTAGAGACAAGGTCTCACTGTTGGTCAGGCTGGTCTCGAACTTCTGACCTTGAGCAATCCACCCGCCTCAGCCTCCTAGAGTGCTAGGTGATGTTGTTTTTCTTATACTTGTCTGTTTTTCTTATGTTTGTCGTCATTGTTTGAGGAAATTGAAGATAGTGAAGTACTTTTTTCTCCCGGATCAGTGTTTAGCTCTTGTGTTATACATTTCAAGAGAGTCCAATCATTTAAATGAAATAATAGATAGATTTGACTTAAAGAATCCCATTTGGGGAGGGAGAAAAAATGGTGAAGTTAAGGTAGCCTCCTGGATCCCTGCTTCCAGAGAAACAGGTGTAGATCTCAGTCTCTTACAGGCGACCGGATCGCTCTCCTGCAAAAACAGCAAGGTGAATCGGTGGAGATTCAGCGGGGGACACACAAATCAGGAAAAAGAATAAGGCGAATGGAAGATAGGAACTCAAAACCTGGAAAGCACGGGACAGACAATAGAGAGTGGAGTGTGAGACGGCTGCGCCAGCCTGGCCAGTAAGTGCACCAGGATAAGACCCTCACGAGACAGTCTAGCTTCCCCACTGACTTACAAGCCAACTGAGAGTCAGAGGCCTGTGTGAGGTGGATGTATAATTGTGTCAGGAAACGTGGGGCTCAGCAGAGCGGGGACACAAGCAGGGAGCATCCTGATCTTCTCAGAGCTCCGTGTCAGGACTGCACTGGACAGGGGAAGAGCTGGTCTGGGATACCTCCGGAGGCAGTCAGGAGTCAGGAAGCTGGTCTCTGGCACCCAGCGGGTCCTAAATGGGGAGGTGATTATTGAGTAGAGGGCTCTAACCTGGAAACTGCCACTGGCGATTGGGACTGCTCAGGGTGGGCCAGTAGAAGCAAGAGCTATTGCTGGACTGGCATGAGATTGGGGGAGGGAGACATAAAGGAGACGATGGAGCACCCTGGTGACTCGACTGACTCCCTGATTGGGTACCTCCCAGCCCCTGAGCGGCTCCCTCTGGAGCCAGTGCCCTGGGGGTGGGTGAACACCAGCTCGGGGCCCACAACAGGTCATAGTACGGTGCGGAATGGCTCCCTTCCCCCAGCCTTGGAGCTCTCGCAATGAGCTCTGCTCTTGCAGGACCTAAAGTCAACTAGCCAGGCCTGTTTCTTTGAGCGGTGAATTCTGAGTGACTCCTCAGTTGTGAGGGGCAGATGCCTGTGGAAGCTGAAGGTGCTGGGGAGTTGGGCAGTCTGGAGAGGCACCCGCTCCCCCTGGCCAGCGTCTTTTGTGTGGCCTCTGAGCTTGCAGAAGCAAGACGTAAAGAGCCACTCCCCCTCTGCAACAAGCGCCAGTCCCTGGGGCTTTGGCACTGACCAATACTTGACAGCCCAGTGACTTTCCTCGCTAGACCGGTTTAGTTCATCTGGTACAATTGCACTTCCACCTCTGGTCAGGTACCAACAGTGAAACCGGTGGCTAGGGAATCAAAACCCTGGCAAGAGACCAAAACAAGTTCCCCAAGTAATCCCTCCCAAAACAAGTTCCCCAAGTAATCCCTCCTATCGAGAGAACCCTGGACAACATACTAGCAGCTCCCTCTAGCGGCGGATCAAGAGAAAATACACAGAACGTGTTACATTCCAATCCAAAACTGAAAGAAAAGTAACAGCGGATCCAGATGGGAAGAACCCAGCGAAAGATTTCTGGAAGTATGAAAAATCAAATGGAAAACACATCCCTAAAGAGGAACACCAGCTCTCTAGAAATGAACACTAACCAAGTCCAGAATACTAAAATGACAGAAGAAGAATTCCAAACATGGATTGTAAGTAAGCTCAATGATATGCAAGGAAAAATGGATAACCACCACAAGGAAACCACAAAAAAAAAAAAAAAAAAATCCAGGACTTGGAAGAAAAATTCACTAAAGAAATTGAAATATTAAAGAAAAATAAAACCAAACTCCTGGAAATAAAGGACTTATTCAGGTAACTTCAAAACACTGTGGAAAGCCTCAAGAACAGGGTAGATCAAACAGAAGAAAGAATCTCAGAGATCGAAGACAGCTCCTTCCAAATGAATAAGTCAGTCACAGAAATTGAGCAGAAAATAAAGAAAAAAGAAACAGGCTTACAAGAAATGTGGGATTATGTGAAAAAAAACAAACCTGCGTGTGATCGGGGTTCCAGAAAATGAAGAAGAAAACACACAAGGGCTGGATAACCTATTTGAAGATTTAATAGAGGAGAATTTCCCAGGCCTTGCTAAAAATCTAGATATAGAGATACAAGAAGCACAGCAGACCCCAGGGAGACTCAATGCGAATAGAAAGATACCGTGTCATGCAGTCATCAGACTGACTAAAATATCGACTAAGGAGGCCCTATGACGAGCTGTGAGGCAAAAGAAACAAGTAACATACAAAGGAAAGCCTAACAGAATAAATTCAGACTTCTCAACTGAAACCCTATAAGCAAAAAGAGCCTGGGGCGCCATTCTCACTCTTTTGAAACAGAATAATGCCCGGCCTAGAATTTTGTACTCTGCAAAACTAAGTTTTATATATGAAGGAGAAATAAAGACATTCTCAGATAAACAAAGTCTGTGGGAATTCACCAAGACAAGACGAGCTCTCCAAGAAGTACTCAAAGCTGAGTTACAAAGGACAGCACAATAAGCACTCACAAATGTAAAACCACTCAAAAGCTAAAGATCAAAGGCTAGAATCCACAATGGCTCAAGAGAGAAAACAAAGCAACAAAAAGCAACTCAACAGTTTGATGAACAATTTACCCCACTTATCAGTTCTTTCAATAAATGTGAATGGCTTGAACTCACCTCTCAAGAGACATAGGTTGGCTGAATGGATAAAAAAATACAAGCCAGGTATCTGCTGTCCTTAGGAAATGCATCTGACCTGCAAGGGTGCATTTAGACTCAAGGTAAAGGGGCGGAAATCAATATTTCAAGCAATTGAAGCCAAAAGAAGGCTGATATAACAGTTTTGATCTCAGATAACTTAGTTTTTAAATCAACAAAAGCAATGAAAGACAAAGAGGGCCACCATATAATGGTGAAGGGTACATTTCAACAAGAAGACATAACGATTTTAAATATGTATGTTCCCAACCTGGGTGCACCCAGATTCATAAAGCAAACTTTACTTAACCTAAATAATTTGATGAACAGCAACACCATTATAGTCAGAGATTTCAACACTCCACTGACAGTGCAGGACAGATACTTCAAACAGAAAATTAACAAAGAAATTATGGACTTAAACAGAACCCTAGAACAAATGGGCCTGACTGACATTTACAGGACATTCTACCCAAAAACCACAGAATATACGTTCTTCTCATCAGCTCACAGGACATTCTCTAAGATTGACCATATTCTAGAACACAAAGAATGCCTCAAAAAATTTAAAAAAATAGAAATTATATCATGCACCTTCTCAGATCACAGTGCAATAAAAATATAAATCAACCCAGCAGAAACTCTCATCTCTATACAAACTCATGGAAATTAAACAACTCCCTGCTGAACGATTGTTTCATAAATGACAAAATAAAAATGGAAATCAAAAGATTCTTTGAACTAAATGACAAAGGTGACACAAGTTACCAAAATCTGTGGGACACAGCCAAAGCAGTCCTGAGAGGAAAGTTTATCTCCATAAATGCTTACACCAAAAACTCAAAAAGATCACAAATGGACAACCTAATGAATCGACTCAAAGAACTGGAAAAAGAAGAACAGACCAACCCCAAACCCAGCAGAAGAAGGGAAATTGTTAAGATCAAATCAGAGCTTAATGAAATTGGCAACATGGAAACTATATGGAAGATTAATAAAACAAAAAGTTGGTTCTTTGCAAAAGCAAACAAAATTGACATGCCCCTGGCTAAACCCACAAAAAACATTAAAGAAAAATCTCTAATAAGCTCCATCAGGAACAATAAAGGAGAAGTTATAACCGGTGCTAAGGAGATTCAAGATATAATTTATGAATATTACAAAAATCTTTATGTACACAAACTGGAAAACGTGGAGGAAATGGACAAATTTTTAGAAACACACAGCCTCCCTAGGCTCAACCAGGAAGAAATAGAATTCCTGAACAGTCCAATATTAAGGACTGAAATTGAAACAGCAATAAAAACATTCCAAAAAAGAAAAGTCCCAGACCAGACGGTTTCAAGCCGAATTTTACCACACCTACCAAGAAGATCTGGTGCCTATCCTGCAGAAATTATTCCACAACATCGAGAAGGATGGACTCCTCCCCAACACGTTTTATGAAGCCAACATAACTCTGATACCAAAACCAGGAAAGGATGCATCAAAAAAGGAAAACTACAGACCAATATCCCTTATGAATATAGATGCAAAAATTCTCAACACGATTCTAGCTAACCAAATCCAGATGCTTATTAAGAAAATAATCCACCATGACCAAGTGGGCTTCATTCCAGAGATGCAGGGATGGTTCAACATACGCAAGTCTATAAATGTAATTCACCACATAAACAGAAGCAAAAACAAAAACCATGTGATTCTCTCAATTGAGGCAGATAAAGTATTTGACAAAATTCAACACCCTTTTATGGTAAGAACATTTAACAAAATAGGCATGGATAGGGCTTACCTAAAAATGATGCAAGCCATTTATGACAAACCCAAAGCCAACGTCATACTGAATAGGGAAAAATTGAAAGCATTCCCACTTAGAACTGGAACCAGACAAGGTTTCTACTATCTCCGCTTCTATTCAACATAGTGCTAGAAGTCCTGGCCACAACAATCAGGCAAGACAGTGGAATTAAAGGCATACGAATGGGAACAGCAGAGATCAAACTCTCACTATTTGCTGATGATATGGTATTGTATCCAGAAAACCCCAAGGATTTAACCAAGAGGCTACTGGAATTGATAAATGAATTCAGTAAAGTCTCAGGATACAAAATCAATACACACAAATCAGAGACTTTCATGTACTCCAATAGCAGTCATACCGAGAACCTAATCAAAGACTCAATTCCCTTCACAATAGCAACAAAGAAAATAAAGTATCTAGGGATGTATTTAACTAAGGCGGTAAAAGACCTCTAGAGGGAGAACTATGAGACATTGAGGAAGGAAATAGCAGAAGATGTAAACAGGTGGAAAACCATCCCATGCTCGTGGGTCGGCAGAATCAACTTTGTTAAAATGTCTATACTACCCAAAATGATCTACAGATTCAATGCAATCCCTATTAAAATACCAACATCATTCTTCACAGATGTAGAAAAATTAATTTTACACTTCATACGGAACCAGAGAAGACCCCGCATAGCAAAAATAATTCTAGGCAATAAAAACCAAATGGGAGGTATCAATTTACCAGACTTCAAACTCTATTACAAAAGCTGTATTAATCAAACCAGCTTGGTACTGGCACAAAAACAGAGCCATTGACCAGTGGAACAGAACTGAGAACCCAGATATAAAACCATCCTCATATAGCCACTAATCTTTGACAAACCAGACAAAAACATACACTGGGGAAAAGAATCCTTGTTCAACAAATGGTGCTGGGAAAACTGGATAGCCACATGTAGAAGACTGAACCAGGATCCACACCTTTCACTTCTCACAAAAATCAAGTCACGCTGGGTAACAGATTTAAACCTAACGAGTGAAACTACTAGAATTCTAGAGGAAGATGTTGTAAATGCTCTTCTAGACATTGGCCTAGGCAAAGAATTTATGAAGAAGACCCCAAAGGCAATCACAGCAACAACCAAAATAAATAAATGGGACCTGATCAAATTAAAAAGCTTCTGCACAGCCAACAAAACTGTGACAAGAGCAAACAGAAAACCTGCAGAATGGGAGAAAATTTTTGCTACAAATCTGATAAAAGGCTGATAACTAGAATCTACTTAGAACTCAGGAAAATCAACAAGAAAAAAATCAAACAACCCTATCAAAAAGTGGGCAAAGGACATAGACAGAAACTTTTCAAAAGAAGACAGAATAATGGCCAAAAAACATATGAAAAAATGCTCAACATCTCTAATCATCAGGGAAATGCAAATCAAAACCACAATGAGATATCACTTCTCTCCAATGAGACCGGCCTTTATCAAAAAGTCCCAAAACAATAAATGTTGGCATGGATGGGGAGAGATAGGATCACTCATACACTGCTGGTGGGACTGCAAATTAGTGCAACCTCTGTGGAAAGCAATGTGGAGATACCTTAAAGAGATACAAGTAGAACTATCATTTGATTCAGCAATCCCATTACTGGGCATCTACCCAAAAGAATAGAAGTTGCTCTATGAAAAAGACACCTGCACTTGTTCATAGCAGCACGATTCACAGTTGCAAATATGTGGAAACAACCCAAATGTCCATCAATACACGAGTGGATTAATAAACTGTGCTGTGTATATATATATATATATATATATATATATATATATATACCATGGAGTACTATTCAGCTTCAAAAAACAATGGTTATATAGCACCTTTTGTATTCTCCTGGAAAATGCTGGAATACATTCTACTAACTGAGGTATCCCAAGAATGGAAAAACAAGCACCACATGTACTCACCATCAAATTGGTATTAGCTGATCAACATTTAAGTGCACATATAAGAGTAACATTTATTGGATGTTGGACAGGTGAGGGGGGAGGGGGGAGGTGTGGACGGGCATATGCACAAACAATGAGTGCGACGCGCACCTCCCTGGGAATGGACACACTTGAAGCTCGGACTTGGGGTGGGTGGCAAAGGCATCATACGTAACCTAATCATCTGTACCCCCATAATATGCTGAAATAAAAAAAAATAAATAAAAGTTTAAAAAAAAAAGTAAAGTCAACTCCAAATCCTGAAAAAAAAAAAAAAAAAGAATCCCATTTGGTACTTATGTGACCCAATCTTCAGGGGCATATTGTTGTCCATGTGGATTCCATGGTAGTTGGGTAGATTGGTAGCAGGATTCATTGCTCAGCACTGCTTCCTCTCCTATGTATTCAATTTTTTAAAAAATTATTAAAATAGCTGCCCATAAACATAGAGGCTAGTGAAACAAAGTACTGTTTAGTATAGTAACTCTAGATAAATATCAAGAACAAGAAAAAAATGTATTATGAATAAACACATGAATTTATAATAAAAGATTGAGAGAGCTAAAAGAAAAAAACAGTCTGATGGGGTAATTCAGGTCTTGAGTTATTTTATTTAATAAATAGAATTCCTATGATACGGAAGTTTAATGCATGACCCTGACAGAAGGATGCTGAGGCAGATTAGACATCAAATAATTTTATTTTAAGGGTCTGATGAAGAAAATTATTTTTAAAAGTGCTTTGTAAATTTTAAAATAATATATAAATATAAAATTATTTAAATCCATATTTTTCCTCTTGTTTGCTTTTATATCTTCTCTGTTTTTCAATTATATTGTCACTATTATTATTTAGTGATTGCATTGCCAGAGCAAAGTAACAATACTAATATTATCGGTATTAATCCCCATGTATAATTTGATGGTTTAACATGTGCTATTAAGTATGTTAAAATAACTATAAAGAAATTGTAGCAAGTGAAATAGAAGTGTAATTATGAAATATAAACTTTAACATGTATTATCATTCTCGTATGAGTTACTAGCAGCAAAACAGAAAATGCAAATCCCATGTAAGAAAATAATCAGTCATAAAATTTAAAATAAAATGAGATGCAATCTTATTGTGAGCCTTGGAAATAAATTTGTCATTTGTGTCATAATTACATCTGGAGAATATTCTTTTACTAATTTTCCAGCTGCTGCAAAAGTTGTTTTTCCCTCTACATGAGTGATGATGAAGAATTAGTTATAATCTTATTCCAAATACTGCCCCCTTGACTCCTTCATCTTCAAACAATTCCATCTTTGGCTTGATACTTTTGAGATCTCCAGATTCATTATGTATAGATGAATATTTCAAAATAGAATTAATTATATTATTTTAATACCATCATGTTAATTTTTCATTTGAGGAAGTCTTTACACCAGAAAAAGGATTATTCTTGTAATACGTATTTTTTTATCTTTTCATCTTCCTTTTGAAAATTATGGAATTATAATGTAATGCACATTTGCCTAATACACAATTTTAATGTGTACTTTTCAAATGGTTAATTTTCACATTTCATATATTTCGAATATACAGAAATAAAGGAATTTTATACTAGAAATTATAGATACTGTATAAACTGCAGTGTGAGACTGAAATATAGAAATTTTTTAAAAATCTGGTATTATAATCATTACAATCACTATTATGATCATCTTTATTATTTTTATATTTTGCAAAATATTGTCAAAGGACAGGGTGAAGGAGATCATGCATAAGCTCTGAATCCTTTATCAAAGAGGAGAAAGTAGTCAAAAATTCAACTAGAAAGAAGATAGTAAAAACAGACAGAATTATTCCTTACTAAAAATAGACATTGACAATCTGACTCTATTATCTATCTATTATTTTTGCACCAGTTTTTCAGTCTTTGAAGATGAAACATGGTGAAACTAGATTTTTTTCTTTCTACAATTTTGTATTACTTGAATACATATAAAATATGTAATAATAAAATTTCCACATAATTGTGTGAAGTAGACCACTGTATTTATGCTCATTTATTCCTCATGTCATGATACTATTATATCTTTATACTTCTACATGAAACCATACACAAATGCAAACACATAGTCATACGCACAAAAACACAAACTTGGAGAAACTCTTTACTGGCTATTCTACCCATATTTACTGCCCCGTTGTCTTTATCATGCTTCAGCCAAGAATAGCCATGTGACATTTCTGGAAAATGAAATATAGGTGGACATCTGTTGCCATCTCTTATTTGAATTTTCATAATGTAAACCATACTTACCTATAATACTGGACTCCTCCAGAGAATTCTCCACATCACAGCCATTTTTAAGTTATGAATCTGAATTTGTCGGCCTAAACAATAAAAGTGGCATTGTAAATAAATAAACTAAATAGTAATGGTAGACATAGCAGAGGCAGAAAGAGAAGCATGCAGTTAATAATTAGGAATGTGGGGTAGTGAATGTGGACCAAAATGTAGAGTCAAAAATCAAGGGCACACATGGTTTTCTGATTTTAAAAAAAAACTGGCTAAATTGTGATTCTATGAAGGAAGTTTGAGAATATAGGCAGATGAACAATTTGGGGAAAAGATAATAAGTTATGGTTGGAATATGTTAAAGTTTAGTTGACTACAGGGAATCCAGAATGTGATACAGTAGATAATTTGATACATGGTCTAAATGTGGAGAATAAGATTTGCATTAGGAATACAGATTTAGAAACTATGGTACGTGAAACATGCGATTGTGTATATTCCTGATAAAGACTGTGAGGAAACGTGAGGGAGAAGATAGTTCTCTCAAGAACTGCAGTGCAGAAACATATTTGGGATCCAGCAAGGCGAGCTAAGGAGGAGTGGCCAAAATAATGGATGGAATGGAAAAGAAGGAAAGTGCTGCTTTTAGGAAAGAAGATGATGAGGATAATGAAATTGTCTCCATAGAGATTAAGGGAACAGAAGTAATTTGTGACACTAGCAAGAACATCATATAAGGAGTAAGAGGGCAGAATAGAATCTGCCAAGCATTGCAAGGCAGTGAAAATTGAAAATAATGAAAATAGACACATTTTAAAATACTGGTTGTTAAGAACGTTGGATGCAAGAAAGGGTGTGGAACCAAATCAATGATTTTGTGTTTTATTCATTTCTTCTTGAGCTGTGACAAACATTCACATGTTTAAATGTACATGGGGAGAAGACAGAAAAGGGAAAAGACATTCATATATAAAGCAGATCGAGTAAGAAATGACAATTGTTAGATCCCGACTCTATGATAGGAGAGAGGTTGAACAATTCAGAACAGCAAAGTTGGAGCGTAGAGTTTTGATCAGGAAAGGGCACATATTTTCAACAGTAAAAGGGTAGAAAATTATAATAAAATAAATGAGTGTGTGTTACAGAGTTATTTGTAGATTTGTGTGAAGTAACACCTGCCCATGGCTTCTGTTTTCTCTCAGGAAGAAGGAAGTGTTCTTCCTGATGGATTTATAAATGAGTTGGAAGTTCAGGAAGTTGAAAGCATAAAATACAGTGTGGAGAATAGGGTGCTGGTTTCAGAAACATAAATGGATTTCCCATGTCATTGAGAGTCCATTTGAAATTTCAGTCATTGACTTTAAATAGACTGTTACCATATGTAATATCATATGACTTTTTCAATGTATGCTCAGTAGCCCAGGGTTGGATGAGAATAGAGTTAGATCAAGGCCACAGAAATTTTTAACTTTGGAGAACCATTTCAAATAAGAATTCTCTATATGGAATTATCTGATCCAAGTCTTCGTCGCTACTAAACTTGTTCTTTCCTCTTTTATTTTTACTCTACATTTTGTCTTTAACACTGTAGCACTTTCCACAGTGTATTAGACATAGTTTTTATGTCTTAGCTGATAATAATAAGGCCCTTTATTCATACTTATAGTTCTAATGTCCAACACATTGTCTTGCATTATCTGCTTACTGCTGTTTAAAAGTTGACAGCAGGAAAGGAAATAGTCCTGAGATTTTATCATGATTGTTCATGGCAAGGAATATTCTCCCAGACCTCTGCTGGGTTAAAAAGGGAAAATCTGGAGTGAATTCATATGATGGATCATAATGGAAACATTTGTATGCTAAACATTAGATACTTTATTCATTGTGATATCTAAAATATAAAGCTCTACTGTCCAATATGCTAGTCACTAACACAAAGATGCTTCTGAGCACTTGAAATACAGCTAGTTCAAATTGAAGTGTGCTTTAAAAGTAAAACACAAACCAATTTTTACAGAATCAGTATGGGCACAAATGCCATATATGAATTTAATATATTACATTGATTGCACATTAAAACACAAATATTTAGCTATATTGAATTAGATAAAATATGTTACTAAAAGCAATTTCACCAATTTCTTTTTACTCTCTTTTTAATATACCTACCATAAAATTTAAAATTACATGTGCAATTTTCATTTATGGCTCCCATTATATTCCTACTTGATAGTGTCAATATAGAAAATAATACTGAACCAACATTTATAGCTGTGTTTTTAAATTAATATTCTTTTTTCAATAATGACATTAATTTTCTAATATCTTGGATAATCCAATTTGCAAGGGTGACTGAAGAGTTTCCGTATTCTTAACATGACATACTATATAACACATTCGATTTTTAACTAAATTCATTAATATAATTGCTAGAACTTTAATGAGTGTCAGAGTTTAATTAATTAATAAAATAAATTAAATTCTTATAAAATAGTTAATATTATTCTTAAATTAATTCTTTCTTTTCGTGTTTGATATAGTCTGATGTTAGCATTTTGTTTTTCTTACAAGTCATTGAATTTCTAATTGAAATCTATAGGCAAGTTGAGATCATTTAGCAAAATCCTTATTCCTGCTTAAATAAATAAATTATCTTTTACAGCAGGATCATTTTTAAAATTTCATGTGTTAAAATCCTGTGGTGATAGTTTCTAAAATAAATTACACATTTATAAATTTTATTTATGGGACAATAACATGGGTAACATACATGAAAAGAAACAATATTTATATGATTAAGCACCCACATAAATTTCAGGAAACTCTGCATTCAGCAGTCTGTAATAGTTCTCACAAATATTTAAAATGATAAAAAAAAAATGTGTTCTGTAGCTTGATGTCATATTAATGAAAATTTGTTAGCTGTTCCAGGAAAGAACACAGCATCTTTGTTCCTATATATGTTTACAAGCCATTAGCTAAATGTTTACCATTGCTACCACTGCTATGAAAACTTCATTTATATATTGGAAACAATAATCTGAAATTTACTGTTAGATTTTCATAATATTTCTTAGACCTGACTTCCATTTTCTGTATGCTTGCCATCTGTCTGTAATGCTATTAAAGCTATTCAAATGCTGTGTTACCAGGAGAGAGACTATAAACAGACAACAAAAACAATTTA
Source organism: Indri indri (assembly GCA_004363605.1). Taxonomy (NCBI): domain Eukaryota; kingdom Metazoa; phylum Chordata; class Mammalia; order Primates; family Indriidae; genus Indri; species Indri indri. The sequence continues at coordinate 19,009 of RJWJ010003130.1, read as the reverse complement.
TAAAACACTTTTGGAAAGATAATTTATATATATTTACGTTCAAAAGAATCCTCAATTTATTGTAGTTTTATACTTATAATTTTATAAGAAAGTATGTATACCACTGAAGATATTATTTAACTTATCTATTCTAAAAATTATTCTATGAATTAAAAAGATGGCATACACAATGAAATTTTATATTACATATATTATTTTGCCATGAATAGTAGAGTTTTGTACAGACATGCCTTTAATATTCAGTTAATCATGAATTATCTAACCGAATTGACACTCTTCATTGGTACTGAATATCAAGACTAAGTTCCATACAGATGATGTTTTAGGTTTTCTCTTTAAATCATTGGAACCAAAATCCAAGAACCCAACATGACCAGAAATGTAAACCCCATCCTGAGGGGCAGAAACAGACATAGAAAGTATGGGAAAATAAACATTTGCAAATGCCTATCATAATGATCATTTGTCCTATTTGTGGCCATACAAAATTTTTGATACTTACCCCTATGTTTGAGATTTTCTGCGTTAGGTATATCATCTCAAAGTTAAAGCCAGAAAACTATTTTATCATGACTCCCTTGAAGGGAAGGTAGGTTTCACCATCATAGGCATTTTTGCAAGAATTAGCACTTAATGCTTTGAAAAAGAGAATTGAATAAAATGGTGCCTTAGACACTAGCCACTTTGCTTCCAATAGATTTAACTCGGCCTCAGGAATCATATTCAATCCACCTAGTTATGTCTTATAGAAACATTCTATAATTTTTGAAATAGATGGTGAAGAAAGTTTTATTACATTTATATTTTGCCATATAAATTTTGTCATGTGGTACCTTTGTTGCCATCTTATAGATAAAATCTATAAATGTATATTTTATGGTAGAACCTGAAGAATACCATAGACATGTATTATAAGTGATCAGAGAAGCCAAGGTACAGGTGAAAGGAAAGAATGTCAGAAATAGTTTTACCTGGAGAATTCTTAAGCTATTTGTCTTGTCTAATTTAGTATATCCAAATACAACATTTGGACTGAAAAAAATTTAATTTAAAATAAAATAAAAAATCCTGCTGGAAAATATTTTTATTTTACATCCTAAACATGAATAAACATTTGTTAATTGATCACTATTACCAGTAGATTGCAATTAGGAATTCAATGAAGTGTTGAAAGAACAAAACACTGATATCTGGCTATATCAAATATGAGGGGAATTATTTTGAAAATAATTTTATTTCAAACATTTTTGAATAATTGGGCTGTGGCATCCTTATTTATATTATAACAAAATTTAAATAATATTAGGAATTAAGCACCATTACATAATATATCACATGGAGAATACGGAATCTTTTCAATTACGGTTAAACACTGGGTTATTAGAAAATTAACATTAACGTTGGAAAATGTGACTATTAACAAAAGATAATGTAGCCATCAATTTTACTTTAATATTATTCTCTATGTCAGCTCAGCACTGTCCAACAGAAATATAATGTCAGCCGCATGTGTGAAAAACATATGCAATTTTAAACTTTTTAGTAGCCACATTAAAATGTAAAATATATCATATGATATTAGTATTAATACATTTTATTTAACCCAATATATCCAACATATGTTCCTATTAAAGTATAGTCATCATAAAATATTAGAGATTTCACACTTTGTTTGTACTAAGACTTCTAAATCCATGGTTTAGTTTACACAGAACCTCTCAATTCAGAGTAGGTATATTTCAAGTTCAATAGCATTATGTGTCTAGTCCACTGTTTTAGAAGACACAGCTTTTACTAAGGGAAGCACATCCTAATAATCACAGAAATAGGTTCTTATGTATATGTGTGGATTATTTAGTTATGAAATTCCTGGAGCAAAGAGGAATATTTCTGGGGCAAAAAAAAAAAAAAACTCGGAAGGATTGAGGAGGATAAAGAAGAAGGAATGGGCTCTGTTCTCCACAGAATCATTTGATTTTGACTTGAGTCCATGCTAATAAAGGATCATGGGAAACCCTTTCCAAAGCGGAAGATAATGGAAAATTTGGGGGAGAGTCTAGGCTCAGAAATGAAGCTTAAAATAAAATTATGAAGGATTTCTTTCCTCTCCAGTTCACTACAGAACCCATTATTTTTTTTAGGACCCCAAGGAAATAAAACATAGGGGTTATCAAGGAATTACATTATTATCATGGAAAGTGCATTCTCTTCACCAGGGCCAGAGAGACATATTCAAGAAGTTTTGCAAACAAAGCAGATGTAAAACCAAAACAAAACAAAACAAAAAATAAAACGGGAACTGGGATAGAAAAGGAGGAGCTGGACACAAATACAGTCATGACTATAACTGACATTTGGTTGAAGACATATTGGTTAGGAATTCTTAGTGACTTCCAGGGGAAAAAAAATGAGCATTTTAGTTTGGGATTGTGGCAGGTATCAATCCTCCTAGGGAGAATATGAGAAATATTATATATACTGTATTTTATATATATTATTTGAAATTAAATAAGCAACTTTTTATATTTCTCCTTTAATAACAATAAATGAATTATTTAGGTATGGTGTCATTTCAAATGCCAAAACTCATGTATCTACATTTCTGTCATTGATATTATTTCAGTATGGTAACTACAGCACATTATGTTTATTGAGCAGTCAAATCTCTCTGCTAATGATAATCTGTACTTGCAGCTGCTCCCCAGCGCTAGCATCACCACCTCAGCTCCACCTCAGATCATCCGACATTAGGTTCTCATAAGGAGCGCAACCTAGATCCCTCGCATGCGCAGTTTACAATAGGTTCGCACTCTACGAGAATCTAATGTCTGCTGATCTGACAGGAGGCGGAGCTCAGCCAGTGATGTGAGCGATGGGGAGCAGCAATAAATACAGATGAAGCTTCGCTTGCTCACCGTCCGTTCACCTCCTGCCGCGTGTCCTGGTTCCTATCAGCCAACGGACCAGAAGCCATCAGTGGCCCCGGGGGTTGGAGACCGCAGTCTTAGAAGATAGTTTACGGTCGCTGAAGCAGTACTCACTTACAAAAGTATATGTAAATAAAATAAATAACACCCAAACTAAAAAGCACATTGATGGCAGAGGTGGAGAAGTGATAACAATGGCATAGTCAAGAGTCACCTGCGTGAAAATATGACATAGTATGATGACAAGTAGAAGTAGAAGACATTAAAACATATGAAATCGTTATGTAAATAAGACAGCCAAGCTCTGGCTTGTTGACAAAATTTGGTGAAAGAAGTCACAACCTGGCAGTGTATTCAATAATGAGGATTTATTCTTTAAGCAGGGCTTTGAGTAAACATGAGTCAAAGGAAAACATGATAAATAGCATTAATTAATAAAAAATAAGGTCCAAGGCAGGTTCGGAATTATTAATCAGTAGACAATACTCCATATAAATAGTAACCACAACAAATACTATAGGTGAAAGATTCTGTACAAAAATATTGAAAACATGGTTTATAATACTAATATCTTAAAGTACTGAAGAACTGCTTAACAGGAACAAATGTAGACACTTTGAATGCAGTGTGTTGTCTTCTGAGCAATTAGTTTCAAATTAAAATGATATACCTTTAATATTATTTTTCTATAAAAAGCATGTCAAAATGCTATTCCTGGCTTGATCCCAAGACATTTGCGAATGTTGAAACATAATATTTAATAAAGCATATGTGATATACAGTATAAATATTTGTAATTATAAGTAAATAATTAAATAGGAAATTCAAGTAACATATTATATGTTTTCTTTAACTCAATGAAAATTCAGTGAGCCCTTCCTGTTTATATGGCTAGGAGCTAACTTTTTTCTGAGGTGAACAAAGATAAATAAATGCATAATTCTAGGTTTAAGGGTCATACAGCATAGAAATGAATATATGTGATCAATATTTTCATAAAATAGTGACAAAAAATGCAAGTATAGAAAATGGAGTATTGATATGAATCATAACAGAGCAAATCATAGCCTGTGCTTCTAGTCAACCAGTCTGGCTAGGTACTACGAAGTCAGCAGTGAAAAGTGGTCCTCGGGATCCCCCAATGGTGTTGCCTTCTGTCCATGGTTTGGAGCTGCAAGTCAGGAGAAAGGCAGCCAAAGCTGAGATGGCAAACACTCATTTTGATTTTGCCTGCCAACTCACACAAATACTAACTTTCAGGATCACTATTACAGAGATAATAATAGGCATAGCCAATATTAATAAACAATTAGCCCTGACTCCAGAGTTGGGATCTGAAATAGTATGTCATTCTGCCTCTGCTACAGTCTAGTGTTATAAATATGTACATATGATGGTGTGAGAGGAGAGGAAGTAAGAAATACGTGGAGAATTGCAGAAAAAGAAACAGGGTGCAGCTGTGATATAAGAACTAAAGGGATAATATTTTATCCATATAATACAATCCTATCATTCACTATAAAATTTCAAGTTTGTATTTTGTGTAATTTGTTCTTTTTTTCTGCCTATAATAGAAATAAAGTGAAAGGAAAACTTCAACAAATTTATGAAATTTAGAAGAGCTTCTTTGAGGATATTTTGCCAAGGCTCTTTAAGGAAAACATCTATTTTATTTATTTATTTATTTGTTTATTTTGCAAAAGTGAAGCAGAGAACCTAATTTGTTCTCCCTTTTTCATTTCTTTTTAAATAGTCCTTCAGAAACTTAAAACATTAGTGATTTAATAGCTAGTCTTCCTTCTAACTTCAATGTTATGATATATTTTTGTATATATTTTTGGGCAATCCATGTTAATTTATATTCCTGCTTGTATAAGTGGTTTCGGCAAGTCCATAGGTATAATTGGATGAGTGTTGTGTGGATCTCTTTAATTAGAATTTTCAGTAAGTTGAACAGGAACTGCTTCTACTTGGATATGTATGTGTAATTTCCACTAAAGTGAGCAAGCATAACTAAGGGCAATGTTTTCCCCTCTGAGCACTTAGAATTCTATGCACTCCAGATGCTATGGAAACTCCTATGACTATTCCCTTATTCAAATTGTTGATTTGTCATGGCAATATAATTCCTTCTGAAATCACTTTTGTTTGTTTAAATGAAGTTTTAGACCCCTCCAAAGTAATATAAGTTCTGGTATGGAGGCATTAACTTTTCAGTGATGGAAGAAATATTTGCTAAGTGAAATGAAAATATTTGTCAAGGCCATCATGCTTCTAGTTTGATGATTCTGGACAGGATGCTGATATTAGCTGGCAGAAACATATGAACATCCCTGCAGATTAAAATGCAAATTTTATTGCCGAAAACAGCAATACACAGAAAGGCCATAGAGCCTTTTAGCTTTCTGACAGCAGCTTGCAGAACCAGTGCACTGAATCACTCAATATCTTTAAGTGTCTATCCTATTCTGGAACTCTAATAAACATCTGCTCACACTGCACGCATGCCAAGTTCCAGTTTTAAGAATATACAGGCTTCAACATTAAATAACTGTTGGACTAAGCACTTTTTCTGGAGTAGATTGTGATTAAATATACTCTTAATTAAAAAAAAGAAAAGAGGGCAAAGTAAAAGGTGATGTATAACATCATACAGAGATCTTAAGCCTTAGATACATTATTCTGATTCTATAAAACGTCACACCTTGAACTTGATTTTTACTGAATGTTATAATCCATGCAAAAAATGAAATATTTTAATTTTGCAATGGAAACAAGAGATTAAGGGGTCCCTTCAACAAACACTTATTAAGTGATCCTTAGATACCAGGGCCCCTAGTAGGTTAAGTATACACAAGGAGAACAATGAAATAGTCAGTCCTTCAGGCACATAAGAGTTCAGCAGGGATATAACCTCATAAACAACTAATATCAGTAAAACATGCTAATACCTTAACGGTACATTCTATGCTTAAGATTGATTTTTTTTTTTTTTGCAATTTCTAAATATAAAGAAGCTACTCTTCTCTAAATGGAAGAAAATTTTAATTTGTTCCTTAATGATATACATTCAGAAAAAGTGAAGTTTAATAGGTGATCACAAAATCTAACGCTGTCATCATCTTATAATGACCACTGTGCTTTAGAATATAGCTACTAAGAATACCAAATGTGCTCTTGGCCAAAGTTGGAAAAATGGTGATGAATTTAGAGCTCCTTTTTTAGGCTTCATGGTACCTCACACGTATTAAAGGGGACCTTCTGGTCACTTAAAGGGGTATTTATGTTTACTTAGATACCCATCATTTACTTAGATACCCATTAATATATAATATACAATTTATTGGAAAATATTGTTTTTAGAGATCATTTATCACTTTCTTTTAATTTTCCTAAATCTGATACTTAGATGACTTTAATTTCAAAAATATAAAATATCTATTTTTGCCCCACTTACTTCAAATAAAATACATTATTACTCCACGTAGTTGAAAACTTTTATTGTTTCCTGAATTTTGCACAGTATAGTCAATGCTGACTCATCTGTAGACAGCATAATATCTGTAGCATATTTTATATTAAAATTTCTCCTATCAACCAAAATAATTCTAGGCTATCATAAACCAACCACCTATTAACTTAAAATGGCCCAACGAAGTATAACTATGAATGTATGCCTATAAAAAAAATCCTTGTCTGTATTCTGAATCCAAATAAAATGGTTGGGTCAGGTTTTGTTTTATTATTTAAGTAAATAATAAGTATATTAAGTATATTTATGCTCTGCTTTTCTGTATCATTTTGAATATTGTAGAAATAGTTGTATTTGCCTTATCTTTAATTTCATTCATGTGTGCTTTCATCTTGTACTCTTCTATTATATCTCTAATGCTGATAAAGGATTTTAGCAACATTTTACACAGGCTAAATGAGTGTTCTTAATGCACATTTCTGACATTTCCTTACAGTGTTTCCTGTTGCTAATAGTTTTTATTATAACACTACTGATTCTGAAAAATAAAAAACATGTATCGAATTTTACAAACCCATTTATAGTTATGTGCAACATAAATTATTCCATGTAGTGAAGAACTCAAAGAGATGCTAGAAATCAAATGCATATTAATGCTACTATTGTTTAATAGCTAAGAGTATATATATCTTCCCCTTACAGGTAGAAGGAGGTACTACGAAAGATGAAAGGGCTGGGTATTTACCTGTAATCTGAGAGGAGAAAATAACATAAAAGAATCATCACAAACCATTGTTGATTTAGTTTTCTTTGTGAGGGAGTTCAAATGTTAAAAATTAGTGAATACCAACCTTATGTGTTAAAGACAACAGTAAAACAAACTATGCACAGATGTGTTAGTTGGTTGGAGCATATTCCTGCTCTCTTAATGGTTTTTATAATTAAAACTGTTGAATAAAGGGAGTGACTTGGCCAGCAAGTGGCCTTGCATGTCAATGAGAGCTGGGCCCACTGCCAGGGGCACAAATTGAAGGGCGAGAAAAAGCCTCAAAAATATAGTCTGTCTTCTACACGTCCTTCTATGAAGAAACTCTTTCTAAACATCAAGGATTGAAAAAAAGTTAGAGAAATTTTAGCAATTCTGAGATTCCCATATGTTTGGTATTTAAAAAGGGTTATGCGAGGAAACTTTTCTCTGTCTATTCAAATCTATGAGTTGGAGAAGATGTACAGAGACACACCACACATCCCCTGCACACTTAAGTTCAGGTAGACATGGCTTCTCATGCCATTTTTCCTCTCTAAATGGTATATTAATGATTTTAAACTCAGCCTTAATGTTCTCTTTCATCCAATTCATCCGAATGAAAAGAGGACTGAAGCCGAGCATATCATTAGTCAAGAATTCATGGTACCAATGCTACCCAAATAAGTCTGATCACATTCTAGCAACTGTAACTCTAATCACACAGTGGTTACAAGTTATTGGCAGGGAATAATGAACACATGGCTGAATATGCTTTGAATGATAATTCTTTCGTTTTTGTCTTAGGGATCCAAAAGTTGTTCATTTTCTCTGGAAATGCTTCTCTTACAAAATTCCGCAGCTTTAATATTCTATTGGAAACGACATGTTATATGTAGGACATGAAATACATACCATATTTTAAAGTATATTCTGAGGGGAGAAGTGCCATTATAACATTTTATCATAATTTGGCCCATATTTACTAACCTGTGAAGACATAATGTTTATCTAATCAAAATAATCTATAGTTGAATAGGGAAAACATGATGAACGTGGGTATAAAATTTATATATTCATATATTTTTAAAAGGCAACACGGGAAAACAGAATTTGTCAAAAGACAACACATAGTAGCCAAGGTGAAGGTGTACATATTTCAAAGAAATGGTACTATATATCTTATTATTTTACTAGATGACATTTTGTATTTATTGAAAATGTACTGTTTACCAGTCATTGGACTAAGTTCTTCATATCCTTTTACCCTCTTGAAAACCTTACAAATTATGTAATAAGTTCTATGAATCCAGAGTTTAGAGAAATTTCCTTATAATGGAAGGCTTAAGCATACTTTTGAAAAGGTAGAACATTTGAACTGTGTTGTTAAGTGTCTGGTTATTAGGAACTGAAATTTTTATCATTCCAAAGTGTAGAAGAGGACATCATAAATAAAAAACATAGTTTTAGGAAAAGATGTGGCAACAGATTTGTGATGATATCATTTAGAAAATATTGACAAGACCAGTTGGCAGCAGAAGTGGTGAATGCAATGGCAGGAAATTGGTAGAATTCAGGAATGAGGTTTTCAGAGGATTTTGTGCACTTAGCTAAGGTTGCTAAATCTCATGTGTTGCCTAATATAAGCCAGATACTCTTTGAGAGGTGGTGCATATAAGAATAATAATACATTTTATACTTACAAGAGCCATATGAGATGGGTATTTTTGTTATCCCATTTTATAATTGATGAAACTGAAGCCCAGAGTTTGACTTGCCTGAGGTCACATAGGTAATAAGAGTCAAGGTGTTTGAATTTTCTCAGTAGGGAGTGGAGAGTCATGGTAGCTTATTAAGTTATGTAAGAAAGGGAGATATTAAAGATTATTAAGTTTTTGAGACTAGTTAAATGGGAGAATAATACTGCCACTGACAAAATAAGAAGTCAAAAAGGGAATCCAATAGGGAGAACTTAACTGAAATAGTATGCTTTCTTCTGTACTTTAGGACGTGAAGGAACTAGGATAAATTTCTCAAGAGCACTATTATGAAAATTGAATCAAGACGCACTCTTCTCTAATTTTTAATTTTACCTGATTCTCTACAAAGACAGAATCACCATAAGAATAGTAAAAATATCCTCAGAGAGGTGGTTCTAGATGATGTATTATTGGAAAATTGCTTCTAGTTTAAGCGTAAGTATAAGACTTTGGTACATAGCCAATTTATTTACGTATTTTCCAGTTATAGAGTGAAAGCTTGGGCCTGGGAGAGTAGAAGAAGAGGAAAACACTGATAACATATTTACACTAAGAACAATAGTGTTCACAACAAGTCATTTATGTATTATTTTTTAATCATTGAAAGGATTGCATGCTAGAGCATTAGCTCAGCGTCTGTGCATCTCCTACGGAACAGAGTCAAGTTATCATCTTTGAAGAGAAAAAACCCTAAGTTCAAGTCTGGTTCTAAGACTTACTAATGTAATGCCAGGTGCATCTGTCTTTTAGCTTCAATATTGTCATTTTAAACATATGAATTATTTTAGAAATTGCCAGATTATAGATTAAAAGAGATAGTATATGTAAACATACTTCATATATTACTGTATAAATGCGGTGGGTTTTATTACAAGTCCAATTTAAATGAGTTACCAGCATAAATGGCTGACAGACACATTTAACAGGATGGGAGAGTGAAGTGTCGAAGTTCTCTTTGTGAGTTGAAAGAAACTGATCTCTTGAGTTTTGAGTTACACATCATAGCGAGAAAGCAGCATCAGTTGAATCAACAGTTATATTTAATTTTTGTTTTGAGAAAGTTGTCTGAATCATTTCCACATTTTATTTTACAGAAAAGCATTTAGAAACAACTTATTTTCTACATTGCCTAGCTAGCAGGGGGAAAAAGGTAAAGAAAAACATGTTTTTATGTGAGAGTCTGGGTGTGCCCACTGACTTTGTGGGTTAATCAAAATAAGTAATTAATTCTTTCTGTAATCTCATTCTTTCAGTCTGACCACCCATTTTCTTAATATTTAATTTACTGCTACTTTTAATTATTTTCTTGCACCACACATATTAAATTGGTCTTTGAAATCACCATTTGGCTATTTTAATAATTTCTATCTGATCTAAAATATTTTATCAATCTAATCTTATTTTCTATTCGGAGCTCTCCAATTTGGAATCTGTATAACCCAGAATTAATTATAAACAAGGGTATTATAATGTCAGAACTTAAGCCTCGAAAACACAATGCCTAACCAGGCAAAAATGCCGTTGGAGAAACGTCCTTGACAACTACATTATCAAACAGCATCAGTTGGGTTGGCAAAGGTTAAAACTGACAATTACCTCTGCTGCTCAAATGGCCACTGTGCATCTTGGCATTTTGTTTATCTTATTTCAGCGGAATGAGAGTTTAAGTACACAAAGTAATCACCTGAAGGCTGAACAGATTGAATTGGACATTGCATCCTCATCAGAATTCAGCTGCAATATAAAAAAATGAAAATAAGCATAAAATGCAGAGGGAATAAAAGATTGGCATTAAAAAAAGAAAAATCCATGTTGTTCCTTAATTGATATGAGGAAGAAAGGAGGTTGGTGTGGCCTTACACTTTGTTTTCCACCACTTTCTAGGTTGGTTTATGACTATAAACTTAGTCGCTTTGAAGATTTCTAGTTATCATTCATGTAATCTTAAAGAACCAAGTCTGATCAGAAAGGAAGAAAATAGAGAGGGCACTGCCATATATTCTTCTATGGACTTTCTCACTATATTGTGATTTAAAAGCATAAATTAAGCATAGCAATAAAATAGCATCCTAAAAAATAATGACCACCCATCATAATTGAACTACATACAATTGTGCCATAAAACATAGCTGTATTTTTAATAAAGATCCTCAGCATATGCCGTCATGTGATTTTCATTAAATAAGAAAGATTTCTGAAATAATTCCAGCTTATATTAAAATAAAACAGATGTTTTATTATTATTCACTCAGACTTGAATTAACACCTAATTATGTGAGCCTGGGAATGAATATGTACTGTAGTTTATGTCCCAGAATAATAAAAAATGTTGACAAATAGAATGAGTAATAAATACAACAGAGACTTCTTACAGGAAATTCTGAGTAGTTGTCGTGAATTTCAGTTATGAGCCTAGAAATAGTTCACATGGATAACATTAAATGTAAGAGTCTATTGGGGGAGAACTTTATGAATAAGTTAAGTTGAATATATTTTTAGAATCTGAAACTGATATTTGAATATATACATAGCAGAGAAAAAATATCAATTCGAGACATGTGGTGGGGATGGGATTAACAGAATAAGCAATATGAAATAGAATAAGAAATTTTACTTCCTCAGGATATATATTACAAGTGTACAACAGATGATGGGAGGATGTGCATATAAAAATTCTTTGTAGGATTCATGGTAATAGAATGAAAATATAACTGAAATGAAATAAATACCTATTAATACAAGATTGTTAAATAAATTATTGGATACCCATAAGACTAAGTAATATTTAGTCCAAAAAATTAAAGGCACTTCATAAGCAATTAACATGAGATGCTCTTCATAATATATGCACTGTGTAGAACAGAGTGTACAGAATAATCCTAAGTGTATTCAAATAATAACAAATAACTTACTAAAATTAATGATTGCAAATTTAAATATAAATTTTAAAGTTGGAAACTGATTACCTGTGGGAACTTATAATGAGGACAGATACAGTAAGGAGCCTTCTAATATATGCCTATGCTTTTTCCCAAAATTTGGAAACTTAAGTATGATAAAATATTGTGTTCTTAATAATAAAATAAATTGTGTTTTTTAAAAAAAGATGATTATCTCACTTTACCCTAATTGTATCCATCTTTCATAAAAACTGGATTTTTATATTTTTAGTCATTCAAAAATCCAAAAAATCCAAAATAGTCTTTGAGGAGATATTCAAAGGACTGCCTATCTGGTTCTTTGTATTAATAGTATTCTGAAACACATTTTTTGTAGGAAAATGTCTGTATCTAATTCACCTGATAGAGAAACTTATTTCTGGGGAAAATACTTAATGTTCCTGCTAAATAAATCAGAACATGGTAATGATGTACATTCTATTTACATCTCTCTTAGAAAGCATGTATAATGATTTTGTAATGACTACCCTAAAAGCATTTTCACTATTCTAAATTATTTAGCTTAATATTGTTTCAAATTTAATAGCCATTTTATGATCTCTATTGCAGAGTGCTGTTTATATAATGGTATAAAGGAAATCATTTACATTTTAGATTAAACATTTAATGAAATTGAGAAATAATTAAAATGACCATGTACAATATGAACAGATTCTCCCCTGTAGGTTGAGCTTTAGTCTTCTTATTTGTTCCTGTGATTATAAGCCTTCAAGTATTTCGTGATGAAACAATAGTAATTATAGAATACGTACTAAATCTAAATTTATTTTGTGTAGAAAGAGGAATATGTAGTTTTGAACATTAAAAATAAGTTTCTAAAAAGATTCATGTTCCGGAAAACACACCAGGTTCATGGTGTTTGCCTTTTTTAAATTTATTTTTCTCAAAATGACTGGGACAAATAAGCAAACAGTCATATAGCATACACTGTTCCAAATTTTAGTCCCAGTTTTAGAGATATTGAACACACGGAATCAAAATTCCTGTGCACTAACTCAGGGGCCTCCTACCTGGCTTCAGCAGTGAGATTAGTGGTAACACATTTACTGCAAATTGGGAAGCTTGAAGGAGATCAGTTTTGCAGTAAATACTCCTTCGTTTTGTAATTCTTGGCTTTTGAGGACTGTGATCAAATGGAGGTATATAATAAGCAAAGACAAATGTGAGATTGAAGCCAAGAAAAGAAAACTACCAGCGAGATGCATTGCCGCCCTCACTGTGTTTGGATCACCCAAGGTAAAGCATGTGAAGGATAAAGAGCTGTGGAATAGGACACCAAGATTCTTAAAGAAAAAGAGCTATGGAATAGAATGCCAGAATTCTTAAAGGAGCCTAAGAAAGGGACCAAGGACGTATGCTGAGTTAAGGAAATCCTAGAGACGGTTTCATTTTGGTAGTCAAGAAATGGGAATTTTTACAAAGGAGTAATGTACAACGATGCCAAATGCAGCAATAAATTATGAAAATAGATTACAAATGTTTATAAATGATATTTTTCCACAAACCTGATTTCCTGTCTGTATTATCTTACTAAGTAATATTTGTGATGCTCTTGTAACAGTAACCTGTACATAGAGAACATCATGGAAGTGTTTGATAAGTAAAGTTCTAACAATTTAGAATTAGAGAGGTCTAAAGAGAAAGAAAGAGGTTAGTGGGCTAAGACTTAGTCACAGAAAACAGAATTAAGGGTTTACGAAGGTGTGGTGATGCAGGGTTGAGTGTTCATACATGATAATCCCATTTTTATCAGTTAAATTGGTAAAAAGAAAAAAGAAAAGTCATCTGTGGTGGGGACCTAGGACTGGAATTGTTGAATTCAGTGATAAAAATATAGAGGAAAAGATAAAAAAAAAAAATCTTGTTGTCAAAATCGGGCTTAAGAGCATTGCTTCCATCCTTTGCTTTATCTTGAAACTTCTGATTGTCCCATGTGAGGCGACTGAAGGAGGAAACTCTCTAGTCCCATTTGTGGGTAAGTACAATCATATTGGCCCATTCTGTGATACAAGGGTAGTACTTTGTCCTCAGTTTACATAAGAAGTCAAAGGGGGACAAAATATTTTAAATCTTTATATCTGCCTCAAACAATTGCAAGTAGTGGTCTTATTTCCATGCTGGAAAAATGGGAAAAGAGATTTAGTTTCTAACCTAAGATCAAAGTCACTAGCAAAGCGAGTAGGGGCAGAGGCCTCCAGGGTCTCCAACTAGAATATGCCACTGGCCTAATACTGCTTGTACAGATAAGCCATTTGGTATGAAAATGAGTCACCTATGCTTTTGTAAGTTTTTTGTTTTCTTGTTATTCAATTGTTATATTGATAAGACAATGCAAAGGAAAGTATTAATATTTTAAACCCTATAAAATGATGATTAAAGAGACTTTGGTAGTAATTAGTCTTCCTTTACAAAGCATGTTTATTTATTTGACAAAATCAGAATTCATTATCTAGGCCTGTACCTCTTTATGATTAACTTTTATATACATAGAAAACAGAGGGACAAACTCTTCCACTTCATGACTTACCAAGGAGAGGAAGAATACGATTACAATTGAGATGAAAGCACGAGACTAGAATGTCTTTTACATTTGTGCTGTTAGCTTGGGCTTGAAATGACACAGAATACCAAAAATAATACAGTACAATTCATTGAGAAATAGTCAATAAAAGTTTCATATCTTTCCATGGAAGGCTAGCACAAAATCCTGGGTGATTCCACAACAGAAAATATAGCATGCAACATGGTTTGAATATTGGGGAAACTTCCTCAAGACCCAGCCTTCCTGCAGTAGATTATACCTCATAGAAAAAAAGACATCAACCTCTCCATAACCCTGAACATGAAATGAGGAAGCTTACTAAAAACAGCTACAGCTGCTTTTTCCTGAGAAGAAGAGGTGATGATGTGGTAACAGATGCTCAGCTTGTCCCTCAGTGACAAAGCATATTGGTGATTTCAAGTAGGGCTGGCATCTCGAAGAAAGCAATTAGGTTCTCTCTGAGTGATGGTGTAAAGAAACCAAAGTAATTAGAACAGATTAAAACAGAGAAAGATAAACATCTTGCCCAAACAGAGGTAGAAGTTATATAACTACAATTACTTTGGCAGGAAAAAAGAAGTCGTGCATATAGTCATAGGCAGCAACGCCTTCACATTTCAACTATTTATTTCATATGAAATGGTTATTAAAAGTATTTAAGTTATGATGGCATATGCAGTCACATCAAGAAAGTATGTTTGGTCAAAATATTTGCTGATGATCTTTTGCAACAGTTAAACAGTGTATGAGTATGTTTTAAAGCGACTGTTTTTGAGAGAGTTTTAAAAATTTAATATTATGTAGATATACTTACCATGAGTCTGGGAGATATTGTTTGAGTTTAAAATCTATACTCTGAAATAAAAAATAAGATAAAAATAAAAAATAAAAAATGTCTATACTCTGATTTTGCAGAGATGTTATCTAGTTGGCTGACAGAAAGTGCTATTTTTCAGACATACTTGCCTGTTTCTGCATTCCCGCTGGTCTGCTGTTGTGACTTAGTGGGCCAGCATCCTGAATGTAATTTGCTGGTGACATACGCATGTGCAGGTAATAATATATAAATTGCTTAGTTTAGGCAATGTGACCAATAAATACATCTAAAAAGTGACTTAGTCATAGATTTTTTCAGTCTTCTTAAAACCCAAAATTAAACAAGAAAATGATTCTGTGCCTCTAAAACTAGAAACTTAAGCAGTTGGATAAGAAATATATGAGCTAGTGTCAAATGTGCAGATTAAGCAGCTGGCCTCCTTCCTTCAACAGGTATCACACTGTCAGTTACACATGCTCCTGGCCAGCTTCAGACTGATAATAACTCATACCTGTCAGGGAAGAGCAGCCCTTCTCTGACAGCAGGCCCCTCCCCACCACCGCTTGCCTGGGTGACTCTTCTAGATGGAACTGAAGATGCTGGAAGACACTTATGTAATCCAAAGATTTAGGAGCTAATCATGAAACTATTTAGGAAAAATGGACTAATAATAAAGTGAAATAAACAATTATCACTACTAGTAACTCTTCCCATTCCTTTTGTCACACACAGATGTTTGGGCCCTTTGGATCCTAAAAAGAAATTAGAGTAAGATTGAGAGACACATTTACTTTACCGTGGAATTCAAATAATGTCCATGCCCAAGTTGAATCTTTGAAACTGTGTTAAATTTATATAAATTCTCATCTCTCTTTAAGTACTTCAGTCTCCTCCTAATTCCTTCTCCTGCAGATCTCGTGGCAACCCACACAACAGTAGAAGCTAATGGCAAGATTTCAGATGCTATCTTTTGGAGGGTCTACTTAATTTTTCCTTTGATGATTCCCTATTCATAGGACTTAACAATAATTTAGCCATTGTACATTAAATGTTCCAAATACATCTTTCTTCCTTTTTCTTCTTTCAGAGCATTGGAACTAAAATAAGAAACAACAGGGAACAATAACAGGATTTGAAATTGCATGGCCATTAATCTGCTAGTTATAAGTGGCATGTTTTTTTAGACATCTTTTTATGCATGCTTTATTTTCTATTCAATACATTCAAGGTGTACAGCATGATGTTTTGATACAAACATACACAGTGAAATGATTATGATAGGTAAGCAATTTAACATATCTATCATCTCACATAGTTGTTATACCTTTTTCTCTGTTAAGAGGCATAAAATCTACTCTCTTAGAAAATTTCCATCATGCCATACAATACTATAAACTATAGTCATCATGCTGGACCTTTTTTTTTTTTTACATCAATAGATTTAGGGGGTACAAATCTGATACAAAGTTGAATTCTATTGCATGTATTAATATATATTGTATGGTGGTGAGGTCTGGGCTTTTAGTGTGCCCGTTGCCCAGATGGTACACAGTGTAGCGATGGATGATTTTTCTTCCCTTACCGCCTCCCATGCTCCCTCCTTTTGGATCTCCAACATCCATTAGACCACTCTGTGTCCTTGTATGGATAAATGACATGTTATTTAATTCATGTTTTTATTATTACGAATGAGGTTGAACCTCTTTTCATGTACTTTTTTTTCCCTCTGAAAACTGTTTATTCAAGTCCTTTGGCCATATTTCTATTGTACCTCATATAACTTAAATATTCACTGTGTAATGATATTTTCAAATCTTGCATTGCAAATTATTCCTAGTATGTCTCATTGTCTCTACGAATTTCTGGCTAATAAAATTACTGAAATGGAAAAAAGGCATCTTGAGAATTACCATGTAACAGAGAATGGAGTGCCTATGAAAGTTTGTTTCCCCTAAATATTGGGTTCCATTAACTGTGTTTTTTAGTATTCCTCAAGAAATTAATTAACAATATATTAATTTTCATATTTATAGTTCCATCATGATGCAGAAGATGGAAAAAACTGCATAGACTATTTGCTAGTTCTTAAAACCTTTAGTTGTTAGATGAGAGTTATTCATGAAATAAAAATAATAGGAAATAAATATAACTAAAATATGTTTTAAGACCTGAATTTTTTAATCTAAAAATCGAATACAAATAAAGTGTAAAGTTTAGCATTGACCAAAACAAAAATGTTTTGAGTTTAGAAAAATAAACTCATTGAGTGCTGTAGTATCTCTGGAATTTCAAGAGGTATAGATATTGTTTTATGAGAAAGAGTACCTTACAGGCCAAGAGAAGGAAAAATAATAATAATTTGAAACACAATAAATTAATTTAAATCCATATGACATATTCAAAGTTTTTAATATCATTGATTTCACTTGTAGTTTTTTTTTTTTTTACTATGACTACAAAACTTCAATCCTCATAACTTTGGTTTCCAGATATGATGAGTTAAGGATATGGCAGCAGTTTCCTTGTGAGACTGATGAAGTAATACATTACTCAAAGTCATTCAGAGCTACCAAACATTTATTTCAATATAAAAACATAACATTATAAGTTAACTTACACCATACATAGCTAAGTAAAATAATGTTAATTCATATTCTAAGAAAGGATATAAGCAAAATTTACTGGATAAAGGTTTGCATCAGCTATTTTAAGACATTTGAACATTTATTAAAAATGGATAACACTAAAAAATCAAAAATAGCACTCAGATTCAATGAAGACAGGAAGAATATCAAGTTGATTCATTTTTTTCAGAATTTGAAATGATCACGCAGCGCATGTGATGGGGCTAGTGGATAATTTGGATGCTATCCAGAGAAGGCTGAAAGCATTAGTTCTGATATGCAGTTTACTTCATATTTATTAGAATAGAGTGCTAGAAATGAAATTAGTATTTAGAAATATGTATTTGCCCTTGTATTAAATCAGTCCTCAGAGGATTATAGCTGAACTCTAGTGAACTGAAGTTAGAATAAAGATGAGATAACATACAGGAGAGCTTCACTAAAAGAAGAAACAATCTGCCAATGACCAAGCACACCCACAGCTGTACAGACTTTGGAAAACAAGAATAATTTTGCTCTCTTAATAACAGAAGTGATTCCTAAGTCACACCAAGGACTGACAAGTAATATCTAATATGGTTTATTTCTATTCTCCATGAAAATAGCTCTGTAGATAAACACAGATATATAAAAATTGGCATCACTTCCCTATTCTTAATTATAGAAGACCATAAATCAGATTCTAGAGGGATTTTCCACTAATTGTGCAATAATATAGGTGGATTAGAAAGCTCAATTTTTGATTAAACATATTCTTTATGCTGAACTCAAAGCAGATGGGTAGAAACTGTCAGACTCTCCCCATTCTACTCCTCTACTCCTTTCACTTGAGCACACAGTGACTGACATGGGAAGAAAATCATCTAAACAAATTGGGAACCATCTTCAGTTCTAACTTGCTAAGTTTGCTTAACCCAGCGTTGTACTTTATCTACCTTCCACTGTCATCAGCTTTCTTATGTTTACATTTATCAGGATATTATAACTAACAATGCACAATCCAGAGAAAAGTAGAACAAAAGGAAATGTGAAAAGCATCCTAAATTCCTATCCACCAAGGAAAATACTTGCACCCTGTGCAGAGTCAGGAATAACAGCAGTAATAGATAATAAGGGATGTAACTTTTTTTATTTGATTTGTTTTTTTTTTTTTTTTTTTTTT
>RJWJ010003129.1:35450-90404 GCA_004363605.1 Indri indri | reverse complement strand
GCTGAGCAGAGAAAGACAAATAATAGTGCTTGAAAAGTTGTAACACCATGAACCTCCCCGCAATCATATTTTCAACCTGAACACACGCTACTTGAATGGGCTGACAAAAACCTGAAATGAAACATGACTTTCATTCCATTCAGGAAAATAAGAAACTTACTGTCATGATTCACTAAACATTTAGTGGAAAAAAAGATATTGTGAGAAACAAAATATAATAGAAATCAATCCAGGAAGACTTCAGATACTAGCATTTTTTGGGCATAAAATACAACAGTGTTTATCATACTTAAAGAAATAAGAGAAAAATTTTACAATTTATGGAGGAATATTAAACCATAAAGAATAACCAGCTTCTGATTTAATCTGAAAAATGAATTATTTGAAAAAGCTCTATTAATATGTTTAATAGCAGATTTGACTACTTTCTTCAAAGTATTTCTGTGTCTAGTGTATTCACTTGAATTCTAACTATACGGGTAGTGCTGGTGGTATTTAAGCTTACTTCTGTGAATCCACTTCAATAAAACTCAGCTAGATGGTTTTTACTTGGAAGAACTCACACTATTTCTGAGACAATTCCAGAAACCCTTAGGAGTCCTATGTGGGAAAACACTGTTCTAGGCACTTTAAGGGGACACAAAAATGAAGATATGTGGTTTGTGCTTTCCAGAGCTCCCCAAATAATATGAAGAGTAAGACATATATGTAAAAAGCTCAGATATGGCCAGGCGTGGTGGCTCACGCCTGTAATTCTAGCACTCTGGGAGGCCGAGGCGGGTGGATCGCTTGAGCTCAGGAGTTCGAGACCAGCCTGAGCAAGAGCGAGACCCCGTCTCTACTAAAAATAGAAAGAAATTGGCCAAACAACTAAAAATAGAAAAAAATTAGCCAGGTGTGGCGGTGCGTGCCTGTAGTCCCAGCTTACCGGGGAGGCTGAGGCAGGAGGATTGCTTAAGCCCAGGAGTTTGAGGTTGCTGTGAGCTAGGCTGATGTCACAGCACTCTAGCCCGGGCAACAGAGCAAGACTCTGTCTCAAAAAAAAAAAAAAAAAAAAAAAAATGCTCAGACACAAAATAGATTATGTATATATTATTCTATAAGAATCCACAAAATACAGGCATACAATATGGGAGTTTGGGAGGGATATCAATTCTGAAGGCAACACAATTGGTGAATATTGTTTTCAGAGGAATTTGATTCAGGTTAAATGCTGTGACTATTTCAAAAGAAATTTCCTGGCACATCAATTTGGATGGAAGCTGAGATCCCAAGCATTCTACATGAATTGCTCTACTTAGGACAAAGCAAGAAATTTGTAGGTGTTAGTGGGGTAGGGGGCTGGGGAAAGGAGGGGGAGAAAGAGGGATGGGGTGGGATAGGAGGAGAGAGAGATAGAGGGAGGAGGAGTGGGGGAGAGGAAGCTTGACTCGGGGCCAGGAGATGATGCAAGGTTGCATGCTGCGCAATGTAATTCCTCCCTATGAAGTGCTAAATCTTCAACAATGCCTGCAAAGATTATGAAACGCTTAATATAAATCCTTTTTCCTAGACTCAGTTGTGTGTTCTGGCCCCTGGGGCAGAATGGAGATAGTTCGATGCAGGGCACAGGCAGCAGAGTGAAACAGGAGGATAGTCCTAGGAGCTCATGGTTGTGAAGGGGAGGGCTTCACACCAGCCTGGGGCAAGAAACTGGAAACTGGCCAAGTTTAACTCCATGTCTGAGGAGAGAGAGACCCCACATGACATCCGGATGGTGCTAAGAAAGCTCTTGGGAGGGACAGAATTTGACTAGGACGTTGACATGCAGGCTGGACTCCAGCAGTACTGAAGCTGTGGCAGGAGAGCAGGGTTATCCAGAGGAGGAGTAGGCGTGAAGGAAGGCACAGAGAGAGAAAGTGCTGGGGGCTGTTCTCCCAGCCAGCCACGGAGCATGCCTGCTGTGTCCCCCAAGTCAGGCTAGGAGAAGAGCACAGACTGCGTCTCAGCTTGGAATGGGCCAGTGAGGACAGAACCTAGGACTCAGGTCTGTGGCAGCCCCCCTAATGTGCAGCTGGCACTCATCTTTCATAGTGTTTGGAACCTGGGTCTGTGTGGCCCACCTTCCTGTTAGGCCGCCCCCTCCAGCATGCCTTCTGCCTCCTGCAAACAGCATGGGGGCAGCCTGAGTTTTGGGAATGGGGTGCCCACAATGGCCAACTGCACAATGCCATGTCTCCTGGTTGTGATTAAGTTGTCGTTTGGCGCATTTTTGCCTGGATATGGCCTTCTGGAGCACCTCGGGAGATGTCAAACTCCATAACTGAGCCCTGGGACCAAAGCATTCACACACGAGTAAATGAAAGCAGACCCGTTGCTGGGGTCTGCCCCCTGAAATACGACTGCCCACATATTTGAAAGTCACAAGCCCCACTGTCTGTCATCCCCCGCTGCCTCTGCATTGCTGATGCTCGTCAGCTCACATGCAACCGAATCGCCTCACACCAGGGAAAGGTGAAGTAAGAGTGCAATAAAACCCACTGTGGACTTGCAGTGCACTTGAATGTGAGACTCCAGTTTAAAGGACAGTGTTTTAAACAGCCTAGAGTTTCTGACAAACATGTAATTAATGACCATCAAATGCTTTTGATTAAAAAGAACATGAATTTAAGACCACTTTCTTTTTTTAAGGGAAAGACGTTGCTTGCATCTTTGAGGGCTATTCAGTGACCATAGAGCTTTGGTTCAAGGAGTTGGAAATTTGTCCAGTGCTACGTCACATTCAATATTTGATTTGCAAACATAGTTTCTCCTTTACTAAGTGACCACTCAACTGAAGTCAAAAGTTATCTGATTACAGGAAAATCACTTGATTATTCTGGTTACTGTAAATATTTTGTAAGCTTGGTCCAACCAAGCACCCTCAGAAAATTTCCATGTCTTCATCTTCTGTGTAATATCCAACTTGACTTATATTCTTCTATTTTCAAAACGAGCTGCAATTTGAGAAGATGGCTTTGAGGCCTTTCAAAATACTTGCAATTTTTTTCACTGTATTAAAGAGTTATAGGCCATTCCAATATGATCCCAGTCTAATGTGATAAATTAGTGATGCCCACTGTGTTTAGAGGTAAGATACGGAAAAATTCCTTCATGCTAATTTCCTGCCTGTTTGTGATCACTAGGTCTTAAAATTTGCCATATATCTCTGTCAGGTAGATAAAAGGCCCTAATTACTTAACTGCTGCTCAGACATTTCACACACCCGGTTTTAGATAAGAGTTCTAGAGTAGGAAGAGAGCAGGGTCTAAGCAAACAAAACAAGGAAAATGCTTCCGGTTTGCAACATCAAATTTTATTACATTGGGTCATAAACAACCTCAATTAGAAAAGCACGTTCACAGTCAAAGTTGCCTTTTGAAAAGCAGTTGTGTGTACATTTCCCTGGGAGCAGGTGGCGAGTGTGTGGAATCCTTGCACCGTCCTTAGTTTTGGAGATTTATAAGGAGGGGTGGGGCCGTGTTTACCAAGCCTGCTGCTTTCCTCACCAAATCAATTCCTTACCAGGGTCCAGCCATACCTCTGGAAGGGGTTAAGTAGGTGTCCAAGGGGACCACTTGACATCTGCTCCACCTACGACTTTTTGATCTTGTTGTTTTTGGCTTTTGAAGGACAGGCCCACATTGAAGAGTGTGTGTGAGCATGTGTGTGTCTGTTTGTGTGACCGGTGGCTTCAGTGTGGGAGAGGGAAGGAAAACAACCCTATGATGATAGATCAAATGAGGACAAAAGAGTGGTTTTTTTTTTTTTTTCATTTTGTTTAGGGTGAGTGGGATTACATGCTATGAAATGGGAATAGGAAGGAAAACACTGGGGCTCATGTGTGAAACCCTCTGTGAACAGGAAGGGAAACCGTGTGGCTGTTTTGCTGTCACTAACCAACATTTTAACATGGCCGTCGGCGAAAACCAAATTGCGTACTTCACTCTAAGCGGCAGCCCCTCCAGTTGACAGAGTCTGCCGGCACAGAGCTTTTTCTTTCTTTTGAAAAAACAAAATGAAATCTCGCCAAGAGTAATATGGGGGAAGCTCAGGCAGAGCTGGCAGATTCTAATGCTAGTGGCCCAGTAACCATCAGATCCGCCATTGGCATCCTAAACTCTGGTCCTCTTCTTCCTTGGTGGGGTGTGGGAAGAAAAATAAGAGGGGGAAGAGTGTGAGCAGGGGAGGAGAAATTGCTTAAGATACCCAAAACCTGAGGGTTCCGAAGCTCCTTGAGTAGGAGGGCTGAGAGAAGCAGCAGCTGTCTCAGCCTTTGCCTCCCCTGATGCTGCCACTGGTCAGCCACATACCCTCCTCTTGGTCCTGGGAGGATTACGAGAGGAAGGCCTGGGTGTGGTGAAGATGGTCTGGTTCAGGGGGTTTTGGTGTTAACATGCCTCCCTGTCTTGACCCCTAAGTTTCATTCCTGATTATGTTTTGGCCTTGACATCTCTAAAAACAATGGCACAGCAGGACCTGCAGAAAGCTATCAGGAAGGGCCCTGGTGTCCCTTGCAATGTCCCCTTCCAATTTTGGTTGAAGACCGAAACTATGATTAGGTTCATTTTTTGGGTGTAAGGAGTTCTCTTGGTCTGTTACACACATCCTATTCAGCTATTCTCAAACATGTAAAGAATTGGTTTATCTGAGTCTCTCTAATACAACACCTAACCGAATGTGGGAAGCTGAATCTGGCTGTGGACAGCAGATAGAGTTAAGTCCAGGGTTTGGCAACAGGAAAGCTTGGAGAGTGGGAAGAAGGAAGGTAACCCTTGTAGGGTTACCTTCACATGCCGTGCGAAGACACGCAAGACCACCTTTTTCTGAGCTCTGGTTGATATGAGGGAATCTGATAACTCCAACGGCACTTTAGGACTCTCTGTTTATGGCGTGTCTGGAATAAGTAATTGACATTGTATACTGTTTTAGGGATCATGAGATTGGCTTGTCCTTGGGCATACACTCAGCAAGTGGTCAAGTTGACATTTCTCTAAACCTGGGAATAGGTATCCTAGATCCTATTCCCTGGTCTTAAGGAACTTGGTGTCTAAGCAGTTTCTCAACATGTGCTTGACAGTTTAGGTCCCAGCAAAGAAGATGGTTGGCTCAGTAATGACACTCCTATCAATGCCTAGAGAGGAAAGGTCCTTGTTTTCTAGTGAATTATTTTGAGGGGAGGTGTGTCACACGTGGCTGCTGTTGGGTGGAACCTGCCCAGCCTACATCTTCATGATCCCGAAGGCTTGGATATCCAGCCCCAAACCCTGGGTTCTGAGTGCAGCCATCTGGAAGGGGGTTCAGGGCTGGGCCCCCGCCGCCCCTTGTCTGCCTTTCGTGTCACCTAGAATCTGCTCAGTGAGATCTACTGTGAGGGCTTAAAGCTAATCTCCCATAGTTTATGAGCCCAAATCCATTCGCAGTGAGGAAGACCCTGGATGACCAGCGGCTTAAACAAATGTCCCCTTCTGTGACGTTCCTATGGCGAGACTCGAGTTCCACACGCATGATGTAAGCGAGAACGGGGCAGCCCTTTCTCCCACATGTGGCTCAGAAATCATTTACAAAGCAAACGGAAAAGACAGCCCTGGGCAAGCGACTTTTCCTTTGCTCTGGGCCAGGCCTGAGCTCCCAGGCCACTCCTAGAGGGCTCGTCTGATCTGGAAGTGCGATTGAAAACAGGTGTCCACCCAGTGCCTATAAAATATATACTGGCAATGGGGGAGATCCTTGGAGATTCTTTCAACTGGTAGAAATATGGAGACAATTCCCAAATCTGATTCTGCCTAGATCCTTCCAGACTTCCAGCCCCATCTCTCTTTGGAAAAAAAAAATCCACAAAAACTTTCAGGGAAACTGGGAGCATATGGTTCCACTACTTTATTTTGTAGAAAGAATGTGAAAAAGATTAGAGAGATGCTGTCAAAATGTCAGAGTTGGCCTTGCACGGCAGGAGAAGTGGCTCTTGTATCCTGCCCTGCCTCCTCCTCCTCAGGGTAACCCAGGTGACCTTGGGGTGTACGAGCAAAGTGGTGACTGCGATCTGAATGCCAGATTTACCCAATTTCTATTTAGCAAACAAATCGAATGTACTGCTGCTCATGTTTGGGATAAATACCTGATTAGATTCTCTTAAAATATGGTGACTACTGTCCATAAAGGAAAGGAATTTCAGCTGGGCACCCGCCGGCTGGGCGAGAGGATTGGGTTTCCTCTTTATTTCTTGTCAACAAGTGCTCCTGAGCTCTCCTACCTTGCAAGCTCATTAAGCACGTGCTTGAACGTGGGGATACTGACAACGCAGCTGTATTTCATTTGTAGATAATTGATGCAATAAATGTAATAACCAAATGAGATATGTGGACTCATGAGCTAATTTGGGTGTAGATGTTACAGCACTTGTGCAGCTGGAAATGTTGCCATCACACAATCTGTTTCAGATAAATTGTGCCCCATTCCTGTCCTAAGACCAAAAAAAAAAAAAAATCGTCCTCTATATCTGAAAGTACACGTTCAATCAGTCATGGTCAGTCTAAACACGGCTTGAAAGAATATTAATAGCAGCAATTTACTGCTACATGAACAGGTGACATTAACCCCTCACGCACCGGGGGTGCCACACACAGTTGCTCAGACCTGGTTTACATAGGCACTTTTGGTCTGGAAATCTGAAGAACCTTGGTTGGAAGGGTCTAGATTCATTGTTTTTCTTCTGCCTCCTTTTACTGCAGGAAGAATTTCTTTTCCATGGTCCATATATTTCCAGAGGCTCCTTACCTTTTATCTTCTCTGATATTTTAGCCCAGGCAATCTGAATAGTTATATGTGGGAGGCAAGGTTCTGTGATTTTAAAACAGGGCTCTTGGAATAGACAGCCTTCACAGAAAGGAGTTTGTAATACATGAGAGACCCATACTTCGAAGAAGCTCTTATAGTTATCTACCGATAACCTAGACTAGAGGTTGATAAACTATGGCCCGTGAACTACATCCAGCCTACTGCCTGAACTAAAAATCGTTTTTTACATTTTTAAATGGTTGAAAAAAATCAAAAGAAGAATAATATTTTGTGATACAGAAAAATTATGTGACATTCAAATTTCAGTGTTCATAAATAAAGTTTTATTAGAACACAACTTCATTTCTTTACTATTTTCTATGGCTACTGTGGTGGGTAGTTGCAACATTTACCATCTAGCCCTTTACAGAAAAAGTTTGCCAACCTCTGGCCCAGACTGAAATACCACTAATTTCTACAAGTAAGGAAAAACTAGACTCGATTGCAGTGTATTTTAAATAACATTTTCTTCAATTAAGTGCACAGAGAGTAGGTTAACCACTTTGTCTGCAGAGGCCCTTCTTAAAGAACCAGATGGGATATGTTATCATTAGCATATCATTAGTAATTAATAGTAGTGGCCTAATTTTTTTCTCCTTGTACTGACATTTCAATTGGTTGTGCTGTTTGTATGCAAACACTGTTTCTAATCTGTTTGAAAAGTTTGTCTTCTTAATTGCATAATCTTTTATTTTATAATTTAATTTTGTACTCAAACTGTTCAACATATTGTTTTCTCAGTAGATATTCTTAAATGTCAGATTTGTTAAGGTATAATTTTGATACATTATATATATTAGGTTTATATTTCTAAGAATTTTGACCAAAATATCCAGTCATGTAACCACTACCACAATCAAGATCTAGAACAGCTCCATCCCCCGCAAAAGTTCCTTTGTGCCCTTTTGGAGTCAGTCATCTTTCCCCCTTCCCTGGCCCCTGACTATGATGGATGGGTTTTTTGTTCCCATAGTTTTGCTTTTTCTAGAATGTCACACACGTGGGAGCATACAAGAAGCAACGGATATTTTAAAGGTACATTTCAGTTCCCTCAACTGCAATTTAGGAACCAACGAATTCTTAATGAGTGAGTTTCAACTATACTTGCAGCAAGCATATAATTAAGATTAAATCTATTTTCCTTGCTTATCTGGAAGAGGAATTAAAAGTTTGACATACAGATATTGAACTTATTCATACAAATACTAAATTTGTGGGACCAGATTTTGAAGTAGAAAGAAATGTTTGTCTAAAAAAAGAAAGTAAATGTTGTTATCAATTATTGAAGCTTCCTGGATGAATTTATTTTTGTTATATAATCTTAGGCTTTCAATTTAATAGCCCAAAAATGATTTCTAAAATAGTTTTCTCTGTGAGTGAAAAGGGAGAAGAAACTGTTTATATAGTAATAATCTGTCAATCTAAACCTTTCTCCTCACTTCTTAAATTTTATATATCTTAAAAAGCAAAAAATACGCCAAAACATAAAATATCCATTGTGTTACTTACTTGTTTCATCAAATATAGGATTGTTCTCTAGCAATGGGGATTGGAGAACGTCTTTTCCACTATGTGCATAAACAAAAGGTGACAGAATACATATGTACTTGCACTAAAAAAAGAAAAAGAAAGAAAAGTATGCATTTCCCGTGTTTCTATATCGTACTGATTTTCTAGTAAGTTGGATTTCTTCTTTTGATGTAGTTGATAATATGCTAATTTTCTTTCTAGACAATCCTACAACAGAGATGATTCTATAAGTTGACAATGCTGTTTAGTGAGTACAAATAAAATTTAAAAAGCAATGAATATTCAAGATCATCAGCCCTAACCCAGCCCCTCCTTTTCCCCTTCCTTTCCTATTCTTCCAGATTTAGTGTCTAGTATGAATAACACACTGTTGCCCCTTGGTGACCCTCTTCTTATTGTCTAGGATGGGGAAATTGCAAAGGACCCCTTCAATGGAAGCCAAGCATGAACTTGAGTTAACACAGTGGGTATCTAAGAACACCAAAGTCTTGCTAGATCTTAAGGGTAGGTTTCTAATTTAATATTCTTATGCTGTTGCATATTTTTCCCAGCTCCCAGAAGAGTGCAAAAAATAGATTCAATATGTCTTAAGCATCTTTATTAGTTGTAGGTTTTAATCCAGTAGCACTAGGATTTTGCTGCTTGTGTCTATGCAAGTGGGCATTAGATTAAAACTCAAGGTAGCAAGTTCAGAAAATGGTCTGAAGTTTTCATTTTATTTCAAACTGAACTCATGTTACTTCTGTTGAAAATTGTACTGACAGGCCTATACATATAATTTATGATATTTCCTATCAAGATGTGTAGCTGAATTAGAAACATTTGTGAACAAGTCCTTCTACAGCCAGTTAAAAGGCATTTTTCTGCTGGGGAAGGGAAGAGGGTGTGGAGTGTAGAGGCACAAAGAAGAACTTAGAATATCTTTTATTTCAATGACTGTTGATCAAGTAATTGACCGTAAACTCCTTACAACTGTGACCCTTGTGGCAACCACAGAAGAGATGTTTATGGATAGACATTAAGCTCTTTCTTAAGTTGCTCACAAAGGGTGTTGTTTACAGAGGAAACTTCCCCAAACATCTTATTTTCCTTTGAAACCTTACGTAAAGCAGATAACAAGATTTGGTCAGATTGCGCCAAAAGGAGAGTGGAGGTGAACAAGTGAAGCTTTGCCTACGTTTTTGGGAGAATTTGACTTTTCCAACAGTCATTCTATTTTCACATTTTAGATCATGGAAAAAGGAAACCTTCACCTAGGATCCATTAGAGGCATTAAAATAACTAAAGGGAAACCCAGCAATTTAGGAAGAGGCTATTGTATTGACTTGTTAAATTGCTTAAAGAGAAAAGTGATGTTGACCACACTGGTTCTTATGCAGGATTGAGAAAACTTCCTAATGAAGACAAACACAGTATTAGCACTGTGTGAGAGAAAATGTATTTGAAACCACATTTCCAGGGGATTAAAATGATACACTACTGCTTTCAATTAGATTTTTGCCAAAGAAAACACCAAGAGATTTTTTTAAAAGTTCATGTAAATTGTTTGTTAAATAAAAGAAAGACTACACTTATTTTTAAAAGAATACATTTTTTTGGAAGGAGTAATGATGGCCTAATGAACAAACTTCTGGAAGCAATGTGGTACAAATGGAAAGCACTGCTTTGTTCACTTAAACGTGGCTGCCCAGGGGCAATGCGTGGCTTACCTCACATGGTCTGAATAATGATGCCACCTGATCAGGTATTTCATGAGGTCCCCTGTATGGCTGCACTCTGCTGGATACAATGACTGGGAGAAGACTCTCCCTCTGGTGAGGCACAAAGGCATCAACATGGTGAAAAGATAGCTGTCTAATGCAGGCATTATCATGGGCAAAACAGGAAGCTCTTGCAACACTCCAGTTGTGAGTGGACGAGAACCAACACTGAGACTGTGGCAGAGGAAAATGAAGAGAATGCGTAACTAAGAGAGGTTTTGGGAAGGAAGCATCGGCAGGACTAGTGCCTGGTCTGGGAGAAAACCCAAGTGACTCCATGTTTCAAGCTAGAGTGAATAAGAGCAACAGGGGGTCCAGGGACTTAGCTAGAGTGAATGACTTTTACCTTCACCCTTTGCCCCTTACTTTTTGTCTGGAAGGCAGATGTGATGCCCGGTGGTGGGATTAGCCATCTTACAATCAAGAGGACAAAAACCATGCGCTAAGCAGGGTGGAGCAGCGGGTCCTGGACCATGCCCTCAAGCACCTGTGTCAGCCCTGAACTTCCTGTTGGGCAAACCAAGCAAACCATTCTCGGGTTAAGCCACTGCACACTGCCATTGGGTTTCTGCTCCACGTGGCCAAATCCGAATCGACAGGGCTTAAGGAGAAGGTCCAGGAGAGCAGGGGGGACATGGGAGGGCTGCATATGGGAGGCACAGGGTAACTCAGGCACAGAAGTGGGAATGTATGTAACATATCCAGGGAACAAGGAGTAGAAGAGTCAGGAGAGTCAATTATTCTGGCTGGAAAGTGTCCAGTGAAAAGAGGGGGAAGACCAGGCCAGAATCAAACCAATGAACTGTTAAAATGCTGCCCTTTAAAAATTCTGAGACAACCAAGTGTATTTAGTGCTAACCGGGTTGATCAGGCTTTCAAGATGGTTTTATCTTGGGAAAAATGATTTAACTATCAATTATTAAAACTTGTAAATAAGCTTTCATAATGAAGACTCATTCCACTGTATTATCTACCCAGCAACCGGCTGATGGATCTGTAGGGGTTGGGATAGCAGATGCTGTGTCCTTGGCACATGATGCAGATCGTGTCTGCACGATAGAAAGCAGAGTAGGAATCTTGTGATGGTTGTGATGGTTGTGACTGATTGAATTTTTCTTTCTACTGAGTTAAGCTTTATCACTCAGTTGGAATCATTCAAGCACAGGTTGGGCAAACCATCCAAGGAGCTTCCAATATTATCCTTCATCTTTCCAGAGGTTCTTAGACTTTGGCAGGCACCAGAACCCTCAGAGGTTCTGGTACAGCAGGTTCAGGCTGGTTGTCGGGAATCTTCATTTTTAACAAGCATAGATGATTCTTTTGCAGGTGGTTTTCTGAGTGTCATTTGAAAAGCACTGATCTGTAGTCCGTCCCCTTCTATATTTCTCCCCCTCTCTGTCCATGTTCCAGTGCATTCCAGAAGGAAAGGAGTTCTTGAAGGTGAGGGTCTCATTTCATCTTCATGATTTTCTGATAGTAGCTGGGAGGTTTCAGCAAAGGGCACACTGTTTTTAAGATTCTTCTCACATCTCTTAAAATTTTCTGTTTTTTAAATTCCAAAAAAAAAAAAAAATACTTGTTCATTAACTAGAAAAGTTGTAAAAATTAAGGAAGGGATAAATAAGAAAATATAAATAATCACCATTCCTCTATGGAGACAGAACCATTGTTAATAATTGTTAATACTGGTATCTTCTTTTCTTTTCCCTCTGTACATAAAAATTGGAATCAAATGCATTTAGAGATAACACACACGCCACACGTGATCTTCCCACACTCATTGGTATTATTATGGTCCCGAGTCTAACACGGAGGTGAAGGCATTCTTCTCTCTTCATGCATCACCTGTTTATTATTGCCTTATAAACCTCTTTAGAATATTTATGCAAGTGTTGTATAAGGAAAATATATATCTAGTAAATGAACAAGATCTTATTGGTTTAAAATAAGTAGCATAATGTTCATTTCAGGAAAAGACTCAAAAGTCAAGTATTTTTATTATTTTTGGTGAACTTAAGTTATAAACAACTCTCTCTGTGTCATTTGCAGTTAAAGCCTTACCTCTTGTTGTGGAATAGGAGGACACCCAAGGCCCCACACCACTGCATCTCTGGGCATCGTCACCGTGGTGGTGGTGTGCTAAGGGCCTAGATGTTCAGCTTCTTGAATCAGCCAGGAATCTTTGGTTCCAAGCAACAGAAACTGACCCTGGCTAAGACAAAATGGGAGGTTTACTGGCCTGATATGGGTAGCTCAGAGAACTGAAGGAAAAGCAGAACTGGGCCTCAGGGACGGTAAAAGGACAGCTCAGAAGATCTTGGTGGCAGGTGCTAAAGGGTGTTTTCTTCTGGGCACTGGTCCTAGAATGAATCTGCACTATTTTCTGTTACTGGGCTCCTCCTCTAAGAGAACACCATGTTTATTCTCTCATTCATTCATTCATACATATTTATTGAACGCAAGGCACTCTTTTAGGTTCTAGGGTTACAATAGTGAACAAAACAGACAAAAATCATTGCCATCATGGAGTTTACTTTCTAGTCAGGAGAGACTGGCCATAAATTAACAAACAAAAATGAATAAAATATATAGTATGTTACATGGTGATACATGTTACGGAGAATAAATGAAGGAGGGTAAGATTGGCCAGAGAAGGCCTGACTTAGAAGGTGTTTGAGTCAAGACAGAGAAGAGATCTGTGTGGATGTTGGGAATGAGCTTTCCTGGTGGAGGGAACAGTATTGATTTACCTTTCAAAAGGATCACTCTGTCTGTTCTGCCGAGAATACACTGAAGGGAGCCTAAAGCAGAATCAGGGTCACCAGTGAGAAAGCTTTTGCAGTCATCCAGGCAGGACATGATCTGGGCTTGGGCAAGAGTGATCTCACTGGAGGTGATAAGAACTGGTTGGTTCTGGAGCTCTTGTGAAGGAAGAGCTGTTAGGATTTGATGGCAGTTAGGACATAGGGCACAAGAAAAAGAGATGACTCTAAGATTTTTTGGCTTGAGCAACTCTTAAGATGGAAAAAGTTGTAGGAAAGAACAAGTTTGGGGGGATCAGGAGCTTGGTTTGGATGTGCCAAGGGTGAGAACAGATGGAGGTAACAGGAGGAGGCAGCTGGACATGCAAGTAGGCAGTTGGAGTTCAGGGAGAGGTCTTGGGAGACATCGGCAGATGAATGATATTGCAGCCAGGAGGCTGGCTGAGATGAACTTGAGAGTGAGCATAGGTGGAAAAGAGGAAAGGCCTGAGGTGGGGATGCAAGGAGAGCAACTAGAAAAGGGGACCAAGAAAGAGTGACCTGACTGATGAGATCAACTTGTATCTCATGGCCATGCCCTGGTTGGGAGTGGGAGCACCGTGCTTGACAAGACTGCAGGTGGTGGTGGAGCTGGTTCCTCAAAATCATTATCAGAAGGGATGGACCTTGTGTAGCCAGAAACTACATGTGGGTACCATACTCCTGATTGCAAATCTTTAAGGCAAGAATTGTGTCTTATTTGTCTGTCTGTGTCCCTTACCAAGCATAGAACATGACAGGTTTGGTGTTCAATGTATGGTTTTAAAATAAACCAATGCATGAATCATTTGGGACAACTGACACCTTTTATTTTCTTCCTGTTACTGGTTATTGTATTTATCGGAACATGTTTCCAAGATAGAAATCTAGACAAAACTGTCTTAATCAAGAAAGGAAATACCTTGGTTCTCCTGATTAAAATGTGGGGATGACTCCAGGTTTGACGGATCCAGGCATCAGTCAATGTATTCATGTCTGTCTCTCATTTTTGACATTGCTTCCTTCGTTGACAGCACCATACTCACACAGGATCTTCTCCTCTCAGGGTGGTAAGGTGTCTACCAGCAGATCCAGGTTTACCATTACCAAACCTAGTGGCAAGGAAACATCTCTTTTTCAACAGTTCCTAAAATAGCTCTCAGATATGGGCCACATGCCTATCTCTGAATTAATCACTGTGGCCAGGATGATGGAGTCTTCTATTGATGAGGCCTGGTCCAATGTTCACCTTGAGTGCTGGGACTGAGGGGTGGGTTCTATACAAATTGAAATTAAGATGTGAGCTCCAAGGAAAAACTGAAATGATAATGACACAAGTCAGAGGAATGGATACTGGGCAGGCAGAAGCAACAGCTGGCCGCTGCAAGTATAGAAGTATATCACAGGAGCACGTGGGAGAAGCAGTCAAATTCTTTGACCCTTCTGTGGTGTCTGTTTACACAGAAATTGCTGCATCTGGTTGCGTTTGGTCTAACCATAGTTTGGAACGAGTTGGCAAATCACAAGCAGTTGTGCTTGAACTTCGTAAACTACAGGACCACTGGGACAATGTTGACAATCTGTTTCCCTTCTCTCTCTGCACCTCAGGCCTGGGAGAGCAGCTCCAGGCATTGCTTTGCCCCTCTGAAGGCTCACAAGCCTGAGGCAGCCTGGAGTCCTGCCCAGAGGACACCCCGTTAAACACAAAGATGAAGTTATCACTGGCTTGGCAAATTCTCCTCTGGCTGTTTTATGATAATACCATCAGCCAAGGAGATGAAGCAAGGCGTGGTGCTTCAGAACAATGAAGCCCCTTGGTGGAACGCCACAGACCTTGGAATAAAGAGCTTTGAGACCCCTGGGGGAAGTCGCTGTAATTTTGAAAGTGCTTCACTCAGAAAAGGAGCCTGTGATTTGTGAAGCAAGACTAATCTGCTCTTGGGAAGCTGCAGCATGAAATGAGACAAGGTGTGATAACCTGTCAAGTTCCAAAGAGAGATGATTTAGGAGGAGATAGCGGCTTGAAAACGTGAGGATGGGTGTTACTAACTTAATCCATATGATGCCTTCAAAACAAAAAGTATATTAGGGGCGAAAGGCATGGAACAGACATTATTCATTGTCTCCAGGTGAGATTTCTCCTGCGAGTTTACAAGCAAGTGTTGGCATGCTGTGTGCAGACATTTGTACAATAGATTAGAGCACCCAGATCGCCACAGATGAAAAGTAGGGGAGACACTTTTGACTCTTTCCCTTCCCTGGTCTAATTTATCTATCTCATTTATTCCAGACAAGGGCTCCTTTACTTTGTGAAAATTAGAGACATCTGTAGTTATATAACCCAAGTCGAGGACAATCAAAGCTCACGCTGCCAGCTGTGAACAGATTGCTTGTAGGGTCAGGAAGGTGACTCTTTTCCTCCTCCTCTTCCTCTCATGGGCACCATCCACAATTGGGAGGTGTTTTCCAGGAGTGGGTGGGGAG
The DNA here is from genome assembly GCA_004363605.1 of Indri indri. NCBI lineage: Eukaryota > Metazoa > Chordata > Mammalia > Primates > Indriidae > Indri > Indri indri. Next base: position 74,995 of record RJWJ010003129.1, on the reverse strand, counting down.
GGACGGAAGAAGAATCCATGCTCTGGTGGGAGAAGCATATGCTGGCTGGACCTGAATGACTCATATAACTGGCAATGTGCTTCCAATCCCGTAAGACAGTTCCACAGACCCTCCCGCTAATCTTGGGGCTCAGGGTGATATTGCAAAGGGGGAGCACAGACCTCTGAAGGGCTCCATATTTGGCTAATGTTCCGACTGCAGCAACTCACTTTCACTAGATATTCACGTACATCCCTGAGACTAGGAAAAGATCTTCCAAATGTAGGGGACAGATTCTCAGAATGGCCTATTGCCCCTGGGAAGATAAAACTGCAAGAAATTTCTATTAGAGAGAAATGAAGATGAGGTTCTTTGGTGACTCCCATACAGTATTTGTTTTGATTTTGAAATTTTATTTATTTTAATTAAAAAACTGACATACAAGTCAGTTATTGGAGAATTTTTAAGTACTTTAGAACAACTTGAGTACATGAACCTACTCCTTTTTAAAAATATACTTAACTTTTTAGAGCATTTTTTGGCTCACATCCAAATGGAATGGAGAGTATTTCTCTCATATTCCCTGCCCCCACCCACACACAGCCTCCCCCATTATCAACATCCCCCACCAGAGTGGTACATTTGTTACAATCGATGAACCTACCTTGGCACATCATGATCACCCTAAGTCCCTACTTTACTTCAGGGTTCACTCTTGCTGTTGTGCTTTCCAGGGGTTTTGACAGATGTATAATGACACGTATCCAACACTAAAGTATCATACAGAATAGTTTCACTGCCCTAAAAATCCTCTGTGTGTTGCCTGTTCACCTCTTCCTTTTGCTCTAACTCCTGACAACCACTGATATTTTTATAGTCTCTAAAGTTTTGCCTTTTCCAGAATGTCATATTAGAATAATACAGTATGTAGCCTTTTCAGATTGGCTTCTTTATTTAGTAATATGTATTTAAGGTTTCTCCATGACTTTGTGGCTTGATAGTTCCTTTTTTTGTCAGTGCTGAATATTATTCCATTGTCTGGATGTGCCATTCCCATATGATTTTGAAATGGAGGGCTTTCTCCTTGGGATCCAGGGATGTCAAAAATAGTGAGGTAGCTCTGGAGGACTATGTAAGCCATGAGCACGTAGGAGCTTTATTTTGCTAACTGACACTGAAACATCACTTGTTACGATGGTTTAGGAAGCACGGACCTTTTCTGTCTTTCCCTCTAATTTTTGACTGGACTTCTTTGATATCGCCTACAGAAGCAGATATTAAGGTAGGAAGAGGGAAAGAGCATGGAATTTGGGATCCAGGAGGATCAGTGTTTGGGTCTCAGTTCTGCCACTTATGGACTGTAGGATTCTGAGAAAACCGTTTTGCCTCTGCTTCTGAGATGTGTTTCTTTATTTGTAAGAGGGAGACAGGGCTCTCAGCTCAAAGGAAACTTGTGAGATTAAATGATTCATATGATACTGTTTCATAAACAATATAACACCTTTTCAAATGTTCATTTAACAGTTGTTCCAAACGAAGTGACTGAGTCCCTGGTATTTTTGTACTTGGCTTCCTCCCAGGCTGTTCCCTAGCTATCCCAGTGATGGGGAACTGCAGGGCCCTTATTGTATCTTCAAACACTGAAGGGTGGTTTTGCTGAACATGGTCAATTTCAGGCGCCATATCTGCTGTACACTTTAGTGAATGAATCTTCCCTCACCGTCATCAACCCCCGTCAATCCCTAGGGACACACACCAAACACTGGTGGCCTCATAGGCTGACCTAAATAGGGACCCCTCCCAAACTCAACCTAAACCGCCCCAAACTCGATCTGAATGCCCGTAACACAAAATCCCCAGTTAATCATCCCACAGTTCATGTCTAGACCATGCCACCAGTTAAGCTGTTTTCCCTCGAGTCCTTCTGAAGGCAAAGCCAGTTCGGGATGAATTTGAGGAAGCTGTTGCTTATAGAGACTCTCAGGAATGCAAATCTTCCACGTTTCTCTAGTTAGGGCATGGGCAGCAGAGGCTCAACCGTGTCATTGATGCTTACGGGTCTGATGTGCCCATTACTAACCTCTGACAGAGGTCATTGTTGCCTGGGGAACATGTTGATCTTTTGTCTAAGCTATTCCACTGAATATGCAATGTAGAAAGTCAATCGCAAGATGAAGGGAGACCTCTCAGATCACTGTCACAGAGTTTGGTTGTTAATTTTGAACCTCTGACTCTTGCATGAGTGTCGATCTGGATCTTCTAATGTGAGGTAAGCTCCATGAGGTCAGTGGTTGTGTGTCTTATACTACCTTTGTGCCCCTTACAACTTGTAGAGCACTGGTTAGAATAATTTGAACTGGAGAGGTATGAAAATGGCCCATGGGCTTCAGGAAAGGGGTGGTGACTATTCCCTAGATATTCAACAGTGGACAAGAGGTGATCATTTAAGCAGAACACTGTAGGCTTCAAGACCATTGAGCTAGGCTCAAGAAAGTGATGCTAATACTGGCTTTGAAGTTTTGCAGTGGATTTGGGGAAGAAAAGAAACCTTGCAAAGAGAGAAGGTTGAAGTTATACAGTTACGAGACTTGAGAGAAACGAATTTCTTTGACCCCATTAGCATTTGCTTCAAATCTGTTTCTGGAAGTAGAAGTGGGTATAAATGATGAAAGAGTAAATATTTTGAGAAAGAAAATTAGACTCTCACAAGAAAACATTTCCAAAATGTATTTATGAAAAACTAAATCTTTGGGTTATATAGGCATGTTTTAAGGAATAGAGTTTTGTGGTCAAATATGCCAGATCAAACCAAATTAACACATGGTTGGTACCATTATTATGCTAATATACATTGTAAATTTTTAAGAGGAGTTCTGTAGTGTGTATCATTTCTTAAAATTATTTAATCATGGACCCTTCTTTGTGCAGAACCTTGTTATCAGCTCTTTCAAGGACTGTGGTTCAGAAAATGCTGCTCTAAGGTAAGGTTGGCCACTTGAAGAGTCCTAAAAAGATACATTTTAGAATATTCTTCCAACTACAGCTTCATTTTTTTTTTTTTTTGCTTACTAAGTGCTAGGCACTGCTCTATGCATGTAATATACATTATTTCATTTTTTCCTCAAAACAGCCCAATTAGGTAATTATACTCCTTATCTCTATTTTAAAGATAAGGAAATTAAGGTCTAGAGGAGTGAAATAACTAGAAATGACTGAGCTGGTCCTCGAACCCATTCTCAGTCCATGATATTAATCATTATGATCTGCAGCCATAGCAAAAACAGAACAAGATAAAGCAAAATTCTTCAACGTTTTATTCTAGTTGCAAGCTAGTTGTTCCAGTTTTCCTAGCACAATCTTTTTTTTTTTTAGTTTCTGAAGGTATCAGCATCCTGTGTTTCTCTTTTATTTGTTTTTTAAAAAAATTATTATTTCAAAATATTACAGGAGTACAAATGTTTTTGGTTACATGGATCACTTTTGTTATGCTTGAGACAGGGTTATAAGTGTGCCCATCACCCAGGTAGTGTTCATTGTACCCGTTAGGTAGGTTTTCGCCCATCCCTTCCTACCCCCTTCCCCCTGCTTGATTTCTACAATCTTTTAAAATAACTGGAATTTAAATAACTTTGAGCAATACCTGGACTTATTAGTTCTATACTGGGCTTCCTACTCTCGTTTTATTTGTAATCTGATACAGTTAGTTACCTGCCTATGCCCTGTAAGCATTCGAGTTTTCTATTCTTGCTGTAGCTCATTGTGGCTGGTTCAGAAAAGAAGGGAATGTGGTCTGTGAGTATTGGAACTTCATAGCAATAGTGTTCTTAGGAGGAAAGAGAAGCCTGGGGGCTCCTCAGTATCAGCAATGAAGCAGCGAAGAGGCGGTAGGGCCTCTGGTGGACCATCTCATGGCAGCTTCTACTCAGTGGGGGAATCCTTTCTAAAGTGTTCCTGACATGGACATTTAATGTCTGCTCCAACACTTTCAATGACAGTGGAATTACCACTTATATATACTTAAGATGCATGTTAAACTGGGACAATTTGAAGCCCTCATCCAAACCTTCCACCTAGCGGTTCTGCCCCATAAAGGAACACAAAACAAATCGTTGTCTTTGTTATAATGTTCCTTCTGTCGGACAGCCCTCTGAATATCCTGACTCCTTCCACGGTTTTTCACTTGTAATCATTTCCATATCCCTTCCTTGGCTTTGTCCCACTCCCATGGGTGATCAATAGCTTGACCATATAGCACATAGAATTTGAATAGGGTACTCAGGTTGTGCCCAGGTCAGTGCAGGCTGCCTTGGGACCCATATTTGTCATCTGGCCACCATGTTTCTCATGATACAGGACAAGATTGTCTTGGCTTGGCTTTTTCAGTGGCTATGTCCTCAAATGGTTCACTTATGTTTATGGTTAACCAATGGCCAAAATCTTTTTCACACAAAGTCAGGCCAAGCCAAGCCTCTTGTGTCAGGAAAATTGTCTTGACTTTATCCAAGTTAATTTAGAAATGGATGTGTTGACCAAATCCTGTACACTGAGTTCTCTGGGAAATGTAATAATATGCAATTTGTATAATCAAGTAAAAACAGTTATTTCATTAGTAAGTATGTATTGAGAAACAAAAGGCATAGTTCTGGTTTTCAAGAAATCGATCATCCAGTTGGGAGGCAAAGACCAAGATTTAGAAAGCAGTTAGTGAAGACTTTGAGGAAGTAGTAAATTGTGTCGAGTAGACCAGAAGTGCTGATCAGAGATAATTGAGGACAATGACGGTGGGAGAAATAGAAGAAGGTTTCATGGAGGCAGTGGAACATGCTCTGGTGCTTGAACAGCGGTTTGGATTGGACTGGTGCAGATTGTTGGGGTGGGTTCTGTTGGTGAGAGCATTGGTGTGAGTAAAAGCATGGGGGAGAGAATGCCCACTCTGCTGGAGCAGGGCAGAGTGGGTCTCATTTGGTAGGGCAGCGAGTGTCTTTGAGGAGCAGTGGAGGGTAGGGTGGGGCCAGTTATAGGCAGTCTTGATATCTGGATATTAAGGAATGTAGCCATGATAATGCAGGCCGAAGGGAAGGTATGAAGGAATCTAGTCTGGAAGTGATGTCCAGGAGAGAGCAGAGGGGCTAGGGACTGGATGCAGGGAGCATAGCCAAGGCAGTGGGAATAAAGAAGTCATGATTACTAGCCTTGAAGAACTATTTTGAAGGACAAAAGGCAGGATTTATTTGACTGCATGGAAGTGAGGAAGAAGAATTAGTTAAATTTGGTTTTGTAGTTTTACACCTGGTCCATGTGGATCATGGTTCCATGTCAGAGACGAAGAAGGAAATGGTTTGGATGAAAGAGGATGATTTTGCTTTGGGCCATATTGGGTGGTGGTGTAGGTATGGGGGTAGCATTCAAATGACGTGGTCCAGCAAACCCTGTGGATAGGACCTGGGTAAAAGGCCAGTGGGAAGGAAGAGTGTCAGCATGACACTCATGTCCCAATGACTTGGGAATGTGCTCATCTTCCCATCTAACACGTGCCCTGGTGTTTGGTGGTGAGTGAGCAGGCAGGTGTGTGCTTGGTGCAGAGGTGCTTCAGCCTCAGCTAGATCTGGGTTCGAATTCTAGCTCTGCCACTTACTAGCTATGTAACCTGGGCAACATATACACAATACTCCGTGTTACCCTGTAACCTCTCTGAGCCTCAGGATAGTCATCTGTAGAATGAGGAACAATAATACTAGCCTCCAAAGACATTAGGATTACTTACAAGGACGTGTACAATATCACGTAGCACTCCACACATCACAGATGCTGTTGTTCTTGCTGTTCTTGCTGTCACTGCTTCCTGGCTGCCTATAGTGACTGCTGTCTGCCCATCAGTGTGTTTGGAACTCTTAGGAGACAGTGCTTAGGGACTGAGGTTTTTTTTCTGAGTGTGAGGGTCTTGCTGATAAATGTGTCATCACCCTGAAACTGCTGAGCACAGATAAAAGCATTCACCCCTGCCTGGGAGCTTGATTGGAGAAAGATACCCTCTCACCAGGGATACAGAGTGTTTTCTTTAAGCAGCAACCAGAGCCCCCAGACCCCACTTACCTTCCTGACCGCCATGAAAGGTCTAGCTTTGTACAGCTGCCACAACACAGGTATAGTCCTTTCCAAGTCCTTATCAGCTGTCCCTCTCCCCCAGAAACTGCCTCTGAGCTCTGACAAGGATGAACTCAGAGTGACCGTGGGCAGCGGCCAAAGCGCACAGCACTAGGACATTCCCCACATACTCCAGTTCCTGCACAAACATGGACTTTAAATGGCCCTCCCACGCCAGGGCCTCAGGATGCATTTCAGAAGCTTGCAGGTCACTTGGCCTTGGCCACAAGACCACAGTGGAAATAACAGCCCAGCTATTTTATGTTCTGCCATGTCAGCAAATGCTGCCCGCGAGGAAGCCAGGGTTGGGGAAGCCTGTGTGTGGTAATGTCAGGGCAGCCAAGCTTATCCCAAGGCAGCAAACTGTGGGAAACCTGAAAGGGGACTCTTGGCAGCTTTTGGAAGAGCCAGACTCCTTAGCCCAGGGCTCTGGAAGCTGTTTGCACTTAGAGGGATTATTTTTTTCCTGGTAAAGTAAGAGGTATCAAGTCTGATAGTGGAACACCCCAAGGCTGTGAGAAAGGCTCCCCTCATATGTCGACTTTCATGCCAACTTCTTGGGGAATGACATTAGTTGGTCCGTCCCCCGCCAGGCCCTGGTCCACATGCACAGCTCTTCAAATGAAAGGCAAAGCAACGCATCCCACTCGTCTGGACAAATGACCCAGGCCAGAAAGGCACTGGGCTCTGTGTCAGTACCCACCAAACCCCCACTGCTACAGTCACCCCGACATTCCCATTTGGCACCCAGTAAGCGCAGTAGTCCCTTCCTGGGTTTAGGTGTGATTGCAGGTACTGTTTTGACAGATAGATTTGCATAGGTAAGCATTTTGTAAAATATTTTTCGGAAAACATTTATCAAGGGGAAATGTGCACGTCCAAAGGTGGAAGGAAACTAGGGGAGGGTGTGGGAGAGAAGGTGAGAATTGAGGCCAGAACATATGCTTTTCAGCTGCCCCGACCAGCCTTGGAGCAGCCCCACTCCTGTGGGAGGGGAGACTCTGCAGGTTGCAGTGCGGATCAGGGAGATTTATGCCCTGCACACCAAATACATATCCATGACTCTCCACGGCACAATTTTGAAAAGGTGATTATGGGTCTGACATGAAGGAATATTTTATACGAAATTGCTGAAAGATCTCCGGGCACTAAGCAATAATCACCTCAATGCTTTAGAAAGTGTTCCAATTTGTTTCCCATCGGCTTCTTGGCAGTTGGGATTCGCATGCCATTTAGCATCCAATCCTGGGCATCCCACGTGTCACCATGCTGAGCATAGGGGCTCCCCTTGAAGAAAAATGCCCTGCAGTTTGGGGATAAGTCTCAGTAGCTTTAGAAATATGCAGAGACTTGGAAGCTGTAATTTCACTTCTTGTAATATTTCAAAGGAAAAAAATCAGAAAAAGGATGTTCATTGAAAAGAAGCAGGATTCAAAGGTGTTTATCACAACGCAATATTTTTTGTGTGTGCCCTTCTAGAATGTAATGCCATGCAAATGTGTGTATATGCATTTTAACAATGAAAAGTTGGAAATAACTTAAATGGGCCAAAATAGGGGATTTTATATTTTTAAAAGTACTATAGAATATTATATATTACTAAAGTCAGAAAAATAAGTTGTGGAATGATGTATATATATGTGTGTGTATGTGTGTGTATGCTATGATTCTATTTTTGTAAATGCATGTATATATAAATTTGTATGGAAATGAATTCTAGAAGGACATACGAAAATAACCACAGATTACTTGTGATGCAAAGCGGGTGGGGTGCTGCCTTGTCTTCTTTGTTCCTTGGCCCATCTGGGCTTCCACTCTGAGCTCTGAGCCTGAGCTCACATGATCTTCATGGAGTGTCAATCAGTTCTGTCGTCATCCTCTGGTGTCTAGCGCACAGTCCCTTTCACTGAATGGAGCTCCTGACAGTAGACTTCGGCTGCAAAGAAGACGACAGGCAGCTCCCCTTAAGCTGTGGTTGATACCAAGGAAAGGAGCCACTGCTTAATTGATATCTTTCAGCGGAGCTTGGGCCACCGTGTCAGACTCGTGGGGAGAATGTTGACCACATCACCACTGCTGTAAATGATTGCATGTCTGGCCTGGAGCCAAGCATTGGTGTACCAGGAGGCTGCTTTCTTTTCTGTTGGTCTCTTGCTTTTCTTATTAAAATTGTATTATTTAGATACTGGTTTCATCAGCATCATGAGTCTTTGTCTCTGAATCTGAGTCAAGGAATGAGAAGCCTGTTGGAGTCTGGCACTTGTACTGTGTAATTTGTTATCCTATCTAAAAAGCTGGCTTGAAATTTTTGGTGTAAAGATTTAGATATTGAACTGTCTCATTATTGCTATCAGAAGACCCCATCCTGATGTCTTCCTGCTGTGTTTTTCTCTCTTAAGGTGGAGTAGTTTTTATTACACCTGGGCTCAAAGAAGCCTTAATTTTGAGTGGTCTTTTCACATTCTATACTACTACCCTGCTACTGGAGGAATGACGTTTGAGCAGAAGGGAATGCTGTAAGACCATTCCCAAAGCAAAAAGAAACTCCCCTCATTTACGTTGCCTTTTTCTTCTTATCGTATGTTGTCCTGGAGACAAATAAATCTAGTTATTTTTAAGCAAAGAACCCAATGTTCATCTTGTGCAAAGGAAAAATGATATCTCAAGTATTAGATTTCAGTTTCTGTGCCACTAGGCAATGAAATGATGATTGTCTACAACTTTCACATTAGAATTAAAGTTGGGATTTCTTTTGGTATTGCCGGCACTGTGTGGGTGAGATGTGTTTTTGGAAGCAGATACTTGGTCAGTTTTCAATTTTTTGCTGTTTCGGAACTACACGGAAGATCCTGGGAAATAATATTTGCTGGGGGATGATGATGGGCTACATGTTTAAATCCATGTTTCTTTGCAGAGGTAAGTTTGCACTCCTCATTCTGATATGAATGTTCACCATGGACTGACATATCATGGAAAAGCAAAGTGATATTACCTTTCCCAGAGGTAATAGTTAATTTTTCTTCGTCTATTTTTTTTCTCTTTGAGTAAATAATAAAAAGAATTAAATCAGATGCCAAAGTATTTTGGCTTTGCTTAATCCAGTTAATATTTAAAATTACTGGATAGAGTCCTGGGCTTAAAAAGAGGCCATTTAGTTGAGTCTTATAATTTTACAGATGAGAAAACTGAGATCAGAAGGATTAAGGGACTTGTCGAGGTCCCACAGACAGTTTCAGATCAGGCCCTGGAGCCCTTTCAGAACCAGACTTTCCATTCAGTTGGTTGTCCGTCACCCTTTTTCCTGTCCTCATCCAAGTTCAGCTATTTTCTGATGAGAAGTGGTTTAGGAAGTGACTCCTGAGTGAGGACAAAATGGAAACTCATTACCTAGGGCCCAGGAAAGCATTTGTTGCACCCCAAATCCTTTGGAAGTTCCCAAGTGAGAAGAGATAGAAAAGGGACTTATCTACCCCCTGGAGAGTCAGCAGGTGAATCAACAAATCCTTGTGATCAGTGACACCAAGAGTTGTTGATCGACGTGAACCACCTTTGAGCAAAGGGAAACAAATTCCACAAAAATCCTAGATTACATTTCTTTTTCTAGGTCTTGGAGTAGATTTCAAGTTAAACTCTATAGGTGACTATGTGATATTAATGTAGAGATAAAAATGTACAGAAAATGTTAATGTATAGAAAAAAGTATAGATTTCTTTTAATTTTTCCCTGCCATGAATTCCACTTCTTTTTCTACCATGAATTAATGTATACATTCTATTTCTTACCAGCATGTTGTCAAAAGTTCCATCATCCCCACCCCCTCATCCTTTCTGGGGTGGAGATTTTGGATGGTGGGCAATGGCAGATATGATGCTCTTGGCTTGGTCAAGTGGCCCGAAGACCAAGTATCTCTCAGCCCAACACTTATCTCAGGGCTACTTAGCTTTTTCACACTGTCTATTGTTTGGGACAAGCTGTGTTGGGAAATGAAAATACTTCACATTCATGTAAAAGGCACTCCTACACATATTGTTTGGCTCAATCCTCAAATTTTATTCTAGTTATGGTTCAACATTTGAAGGCTGAGAAACCTGAGGATCAGAGAGGTGATACAATTTTATCCAGGCACACAGCTCACAGTTATAGCTAAGATTTAACCCCAGGACTTGGGCTTCATGTTAAATGGACTTACAACCACATCAGAGTTGAGATTCAGTTCTTGTCATGGAGAAAGGCCGGGGCAGCACTGTTGTTTTACAAAAGTTCAGATTAGACATTGCTGTTAGCTTTCTAGATTGCCCATAGATTTAAAAAGAATGTAGGCATTTATTAGTCAAATCAACTGTGATAACAAAGTTCACCAGTCACATGTTAATATGAGGGAATGAGATTCTTCTCATGGCCTAAGGAACTCTTTGCTCACTCCATTGCTCTACAAATCACAATCTCATTTTGGGACCAGAGCAGAAGCTCTGAGTCTGAAAGACTTGGTGTAAATTCTCAGCTGTGCTGCTTACTAGTTGTGTGACATGAGGCAAGTTACTTGATATCTGTGAGCCTCAGTTTCTTGAAAAAGGAGGAACATATCTACTTTAAAAGGTTGTTGTGAGACAAAATGAGATAATGCATATAAAACATTCAGTTCAGAACTTGGCTAAGTAAGCATTAGCTCTTGCTGTTACTCGTATTGATAGTTCTAAGGGTGAGACAATGAAATAAATTTCACAAAAGGCTGTCAAATAATTTTAAAGCACTGGGATCATCCATTATCCAACCATCTACATCATTGGGTGATTTTGTTACTTTGAGGCCTAATCCATAGTACCTAATAGAGTGGCTTATTAAGAAAAAAGAAAAAGCACTGGGTATTATCTAAGTTCTAGCTAAAAATAGAAAGAGCATTTCATCAGATTTTCCTAAGGATCCTATGGGGTGAGTGTAATGATGCACATTTTACAGATGAAGAAATTGAGGCTTTTAGAAGTTAACTGCCATGTAACATGTAACCTAGCAAAGCTAAAAAATTAAAACCCCAGTAACCCCCCTTGATGTTTAGAAGATTTACCATGGTGGGTATTACAAAATCATGCAGTAGATTCATGTGTTTAGTAGAGCAATAGTTCCACTGAGTTATTAAAAGACAGACTTTTTTTTTTTGCCAGCGTCTAGGATCCTTTAAATTGAATCGACAGTGTTGAAGATGTGGAAGTCTTTATGTATTTATATGGCTTTTACAAGTAAGATGCAACTTATATGCAGATGATTGAGTTATGGGGCAAATCCATGATCACAATTTCATTTTTTGTTGTGATGTTTTACAGTGAATGAACAGAATGTGGGAGAGGTGATTGACACCCAGAAATTTATTCTAAATTAAATTTAGGCTATATTAGTGATAAATAGCATTGGAATGGCTGTTCTCAGAAGTCCTACTTATTTAGTGGTGACCTCTTCTCCCCAGTCCTCACTTAACAAATGGCTTTCTCACTCCCACCTCTAAAGGCTTAGATATGTTTTCTCCAGCAATTAGCATTATATATAAATCCTGACTGGTCTCGAAAACATTTTGAGTGTGAGATTCTCCCTCTGGGAGATGGATTTTTTTTTTTTTCATCTGTTCCGTATCCTGGCATTCTGATTTCATTGTGAGAAACAACTGTATTCTCTGTTAGTGTAACATGAAAATTTTCTTTGCAAAGGACCAGAGACAGAGAGAAGGACAGAAAAGAGGGGAAGACAAGAGCAGGGAGATGAAGAATGAGGCCCAGTGGGAGGAGAGATGGAATGAATGATGGATGGGGGAGAAGGAGGAGACAGCTAGAGGTGTATAACGGGAGATAGGGATGGAATGATGGAAAGAGAATAGACAGAAAGGGATAATGAGAGCAAGAAAGGGGGAGAGAGATGGGGATCAGAGACAGAGAAGGAAAGAAAACCTAGAAGGCAGGATCCCAACTCCTCCTGGGCCCAGCAGGAAGCTGGCAAGAAAGCATTTGAAGCCAGAGGGACATATTACACAGAACCAGGAGTCGAACCTAATTGTAAGCAGACCCTGCCCACCCCCTTCGGATGAGTGATGGGCTCCTGGCATGTGACCTGGCTTGGCAATCTCCACCCCCTGTCCAGGCTGCCATAAGGAGATACGTAATGTCTGGAGTGATGGGAAAGTCATGCCTGCAGATGGTACAGATGGAGCTGCCTCATAAAATGACTCACTGTGAATCCTCACTGAAATCTCCACTATAAAAATGATAATGGAAAAAGCACAAGAAAGCCTAAATGGGCTTGAAAGAAATTTGTTCCAGCTTGTGTAGCTCCCTTCAAATTTTGAAAAAGACCCTATTAGAAAATGCTCGGAAGATAATGTATCTTCTTCCCTCCTGGCTATAGTCCTCGCCACCCTACCTCCTTTCTGACATCAATGTGTAAGTGAAAGTGGCAAGGGAAAAAGAAGAAGAGTACTGGAAGAAGATGTGAAAATTATTTATTAAGCACAAGGGCTCATATTCTGGAGAGGGAGGGATGGGAGGCTCTTTCAGAGAAAGGGAGTGGTATCTTGGAGAGCCAGGAGTCAGGCTCTCAGGGAGTAGGAGAGGCTGTATTTTGCTCGGCGTCTGGGGCAGGTTGTTGCCGGGGGTGGGGGGTGGGGGGTGGTGGTGCTGGGGCTCCCGGAGAGCGAGTTCAGACACTGGATGAGTGAAGTGTGTAGTACAGTTGCTCATGCAGACCTCTGTAGCAAGATGAGGAAGTTTTTAAGTTGGAGGAGCACAGAATTCTAAAAGTAACTATTATTACCTCTTCAAAGTCACCCAAGACCATGATACTTCTACATATAATCTCAAATATAGCTCAGTTTTGTGGATACAGAATCTGCTGGAATTTGAGGATATTATCCTAATGGAAAGACGTATGGCTCCTACCTCTTTATCCCCACGGCAGAGCTGGGACTGCTGCAGGTGCCAGCTGGTGCAGAGTATAGGATGAAGGGGCCGATGTGGTGGCAGCCCAGCCCCTGAGCAGCACTTGGAAGCTGGTAGGCGGGGTATAGCTGAGCTTCACTAGAAGGGGAAGGGCCCAGGGTGGGGTACATCTACTGTACTGATGGTGAGTGCAAGGTGGGTCAGAACCAGGAGTGCATGAATAGTGTGTACTGGGTCATTGGCAGGTCAGAAGTGGTCCAGGTAAACAGTGAAGTCGTGGGTGTGTTGCTTGCTAGTGTGGTTGAAGTGTGTAGAGATCTCCATGCTGTGTCTTGGACAGAGCAGAGCCCAATGCCTAGGGTGTACAGCATGGCTGGCACACTTGGTGAGATGCAGAAGCTGGGAATGCCCTGTCCATGGGGCAGGGGTGGCTTAGGTAGGGGATAGGGAATCTGGGAGGTGGAATGGGGTGACAGGAAGGACAGATATGGGTAGATGCGAGTTAGGGAACTTCCAAGAAACAGAATCCAGTTCAGATGGTTCAAGAGACTATGATGAAGGGACAACTTAGAAAGGTATGGGCAGAATTAAGGGAGCCAACAAGTGACGGTGAAGTACTCAGGGACTAGCAACAGCTGGGAGCTGTTACCACTTTAAGTCCGAAGAAGCAAGGGGAGGATGGTGTCCCTGCAGCCCAGTGAGAGCAGGGGAGTTGCCTGTGGCCAGTGTTTTAATCATGGGGGCCACGGCCACTGCTAGACAGAGGGCCCAGACCAGGGAGGAAGTGGAGAAGAAATATCCTGATCTCTTGCCCTTTCTTCCCTCCCATATCCTCCTGGTGCCTCCCATTGGTCAACCCAATCTGAAGACAGTAATGCAGGAGTCCATGCAGTCACCCTCCTGGGGCACAGAGCAAGGCACAAAAGGCTGGAGGATGGGGTTGAGGGGACACTCAGAGAATGACCAGCATAGCTGCAAAGCCAGCCAGATGGCAGTTGCTCAGTGTGGATTTGTGGCTAGACCTAGTCAGAGGACTAGGCTACAGGCTATGATGGGACTGGCTCATGGAAACTGAAGTACAAACCTACCCTTTGGAGAGCTCCAGCATGATGAGAGATGGGGGGATTTAGGAATGTCGTGGTTCAGAAAGAGGCTCACGAGGTTCCTTGGGTATATAACACTGACTTAGTTCCTGGTTCTGCCACAAGGAGGTAGAGGCAATGAGGCCAACGCCCTTGCTGTCTCCCTCCTGGTGTGCTCAGGAATTGGGCTGGGTCTGGGACACCCCAGAGTTTTGGGCATTGGAGGGGGAAGCATTGGGTGATGTAGGAGCATGGTGTGAGTGGTGAAGGACTTGTTAACAGATGGGGAATACAGGAGCTTTGGAAGGAAGGCTGAGAGAGACAAAGAGCTGAGAGAATTAGTCTCCAGGAGCTGAAAGGGCCATGTGGGGCCTAAAATGGCCAGAGTAGCTTCCATACTCAGAAGAGCCTTAAAAACAAGACGAGTCTCCCTGCAGCCAGAGGTTTTGTTTTGTTTCCGTTGCAGTAAGGGCCAGTCTCTGTGTCTTCAGCCTGGTCCCGCAGAGGAGTGCAGGAACCAGGAAAAACATGCAGACGAGCACGGTGGGGCTGGGAAGAGAGATGGTTTGAAGGAGAGGGCTCTTGACGTTCTCTGGTTTTCAGCCCCGCATGTTCTCAGATTTCCTTGAAAAATGTCTCTTAAACATATCTACCTTGAATGAGGATTACACAAAACGGAGGGCCTTTCTATTATAATTCATGTTAGATTAAAAGGCCCTACCTGAGCTGATTTCTCCATTAACTGACAAAATAATAATTGACTCTCTTGTGTGTAGACAGGATAGATTTTTATTTCATATGTCCATAAATACTACTAAAGTGAGGTCTTAAAGATGTATACAATATACCTTAAATTAAATAAACCCTATGATTTTTTCTTTGGATAGTCACAGAGAACATGATGATTGATCATTTTCCAGTGGTACCATAGGGCACACTTTGGCGTTTTGAATCATGGTTGTCTCTGTCTTGGAAGAATCTTGTATTGTTATTTATTTATTTATTTTTATCACAATCCTCCTGGGTCAGCAGTGGGTCGTCTATGTGCTGCTGCCTTCCTTAAAGTGGCAGCCACCTCTCAGTTTCCCTCTCTGGAATTGAACCCTGGTTTCTTATCAGCCCTGGTCGCCATGATAGGCACAGTGACTGCCCTTAAAAGTTAATAGATAGAGGTCAATTATGTTTCTAGCTGTAGATAGATTCAAAGTTGGAAAACTTAGAACTGCCAGAATTACTAAAGAAAATCTTCCATCTGTCCTTCATGTCCTCAGAGCATGTTAAAGATATTACTGATCTTGTGTCCCCTTCACGCGAGTGTGGCTGGAAGGATCGATGTGCATCCCTTCTTTGCAGAGAGTACTTTTCAGACCCGGGGTGTATGCCCACCTCCAGCCTTACCCACATCCCAGTTCTCATATTTGCATCTTTGAACCATTTCCTTCTGGTGTTTTCTACCTCATGTTGATATTTTGTGTTATCTTGAAATGGTTGGTCCACATGTCTCAGTTGTCTTATAACTGAGGTGATAACTTACTTCAAAATAATTATGAGAGTTATCGATGGGGAATAGAATTGATAATTTGCAATCAGTCTTTGGAGAGTTATCTGAAATTCAGGTGTCTAGTTTCTGAAGTAAATAACTTCCATATTTAACTGATTGTGTCAACACTATCAGTTAAATGAAAATTCAGATGAGGGACAATTATTCTACATTTTACTACACTTTTTGGATTCACCATATCAAGAATTATGTCTTTTGCTTCCAAAACTTGTTTAGATTATACCAAATTTTGGTTCTTACTTTCTAGCTAATTATATTTGTGGTTGGGGCTTAACCAAGCCAGAGGCTGTGCCCTATGAGCACCTGAGCTGTGTCGTATACCCTGGCTCACCCTAGAAGGATGGGCTGTATTGGGACACCATTTTGTAGATATTGAGGAGGCATCAGAATCATACAATGACCCCATATTGGGGTGTTCTGGAATAGTTCTAGTGTTAAATGTTCTGTCTTTCAGTGTCTGTAAGTACAGTGGGGACTATTAGATTATGTGTCCCCAATTTTAATTTAGAAAATATTTCATACTTCTTTTCTGGTCTTCCCAATCCCTCTGTCTGAGCTGGCCCTGGTGTGCAGGATGTGGCTGCCCCACCTGGCCTGGCCTGGTACCGACTGGCTTCACACTGACATCTCTGTGCTCCATCTGACCCCTAAGTTCCAGTTTGTTCACTGGTCTCTGGTATTAGCTTCCAGGGAGTGGTTGTCTTGGCTTTGGATAGGAATAAATAACATTGGGGTTATTAAGATTGTTACCCTAGAAAGAAAAAACCTTTTCTCAATGACCTGCTTTCAGTTTCCTTATGGTATTTCTGGGTTGTAGGGATTAAATATCCAACATAGCCTAAGACCGGAGGAAATCCTCCAAGTATTTTAAAAGCTTTTATCCTTTTTCCCCTGCATCAAGCCGGGTAACAAAGGCAGGTGAGCCCCTGGCTGTACCTTCCTTTTCTGCTGCTTCCAAGAGAAAATGCATGATATGCCTGAAGGACAGTTACCTAGGTTCCAACTTGTAGACTAAATACACCTTTCTTTACTTTCATTAATTCATATGCAATTTTCAATGTCTGGGGTGGGAAGTATTATGTTATAGCAATCTTGCTGGAAGATTTCCTTGTAGCCTCTTTTCCCATCAACCTTTTTGTAGTATGGTTGTAATACCTTTATTTTTCTGCTTGTAAAAGTAATATAGAAAAGTATGAATAATTTATTTCCTTAGAATCCTAGAAGTAAAAGTACTGGCTTTGCATACAGCATAAATATTTTAAAGATGTTTAGTATTCATATTGTAAAATTGTATTTCAAAAAGTTTGTACCAATTCACATTTCTGCCAATGGAATAAATGAATACATTTTTATTAGAATTGAATATCATTATTATTACTAATAAAAGTTTTCCTAACTTGATAGGTGAAACTATCCTATTTCTACTGCATTTATTTGCTAGTGACCTGTATAAAAAGTATATAAATAAACAAACAAATATATATTTAGTAGCCTTTTTTACACTCCCCCCCCCTTAGAGGGGTAGAGAATAACTTTTTTAAGTGCTGAAATATATTTATCTTTTCTTTGCTTTCTTTTTAGTTTTTCCTTTTTAGAGAGTCTCTTTCTATTTCTTTTTTGAAATTTCTAAATTTTTAATTACTGTAGGTACATCTTAGTTGTATATCTTTAGAGGGTAAATGTGATGTTTTGATATAGGCATACAATGTGATTTAATCAAATCTGTAATTGGGGTATGTATCACCTCAGGTATTTATCATTTCTTTGTGTTAGGAACATTCCAATTCTACTCTTTTTTATTTTAAAATATACCCTAACTTATTGTTGACTGTAGTCACTTTGTTGTGCTATCAAATATTGTTCATTCTATGTAACTAACTATATTTTTGCATCCATTAACCATCCCCGCTTTATCCTCCGCTTCCTGCTAACCCTTCCCAGCCTCTGGTAACCATCATTCTACTGTCTGTCTATCCATGAGATCAGTTGTTTTTAATATTTAGCTCCCACATATAGGTAAGAACATGCGAAGTTTGTCTTTCTGTGCTTGGCTTATTTTACTTAACATAATGTTTTCCAGTCCCATGAATGTCTTTTCAAATGGCAGGATTCCATTTTTTTTGTGGCCATATAATATTCCATTGTGTATACGCACCACAATTTTTGTTTTTATTTCAGCATATTATGGGGGTACAGATGTTTAGGTTACGTATGTTGCCCTTGGCCCCCCTTCCCCCCCAAGTCCGAGCTTCAAGCATGTCCATCCCCGGGGAGATGTGCATCGCACTCATTGTTTGTGCATATGCCCGTCCTCTCCTCCCCCCTCTCCCCTGCCCAACATCCAATAAATGTTATTCTTATATGTGCACTTAAGTGTTGATCAGTTAATACCAATTTGATGGTGAGTACATGTGGTGCTTGTTTTTCCATTCTTGGGATACTTCACTTAGTAGAATGTGTTCCAGCTCTATCCAGGAGAATACAAGAGGTGCTATATCGCCATTGTTTCTTAAAGCTGAATAGTACTCCATGGTATACATACACCACATTTTATTAATCCATTCATGTATTGATGGACAGTTGGGTTGTTTCCACATCTTTGCAATTGTGAATTGAGCTGCTGTAAACATTCGGGTGCAGGTATCTTTTTCATAGAGTGTCTTTTGTTCTTTTGGGTAGATGCCCAGTAACGGGATTGCTGGATCAAATGGTAATTCTACTTGTATCTCTTTAAGGTATCTCCATATTGCTTTCCACATAGGTTGCACTAGTTTGCAGTCTCACCAGCAGTGTATGAGTGTTCCTATCTCTCCGCATCCACACCAACATTTATTGTTTTGGGACTTTTTGATAAAGGCCAGTCTCACTGGAGATAAGTGATATCTCATTATGGTTTTGATTTGCATTTCCCTGATGATTAGAGATGTTGAGCATTTTTTCATATGTTTTTTGGCCATTATTCTGTCTTCTTTTGAAAAGTTTCTGTTCATGTCCTTTGCCCACTTTTTGATAAGGTTGTTTGATTTTTTTCTTGTTGATTTTCCTGAGTTCTAAGTAGATTCTAGCTATCAGCCCTTTATTAGATTTGTAGCATGCAAAAATTTTCTCCCATTCTGTAGGTTGTCTGTTTGCTCTTGTGACAGTTTCTTTGGTTGTACAGAAGCTTTTTAATTTGATCAGGTCCCATTTATTTATTTTGTTTGTTGCTGTGATTGCCTTTGGGTACCACAATTTCTTTATCCATTCATCTGTTGATGGACATTTAGGTTGATTCTAAATCTTGGCTATTGTGAAAATGCTGCAATAAACATGGGAGTGCAGATATCTTTTCCACATACTGACTTCCCCTCCTTTGGATGTATACCCAGCAGTGGGATTGCTGGGTCATATGGTAGTTCTATTTTTAGTTTTTTGAGGAACTGCCATACTGTTCTCTGTAGTGGTTGTACTGTTAATAATTTACATTCCCACCAACAATGTATGAGGGCTTGCCTTTCTCCACATCCTCACCAGCATTCATTATTGCCTGTCTTTTTCATAAAATCCATTTTAACTGGGTGAGATGATATCTCATTGTAGTTTTGATTTGCATTTCTCTGATGGCTAATGTTGTTGGGCATTTTTACCTATTGGCCATTGGTATGTCTTCTTTTGAGAAATGTCTCTTCAGAAACTTAGCCCATGTTTTAATCAGATTATTGATTTTTTCCTATTGAGTTGTTGGAGCTCCTTATATATTCTACTTATTAATCCCTTGTCAGGTGGGTAGTTTGCAAATATTTTCTCCCATTTTATAGGTTGTCTCTTTGTTGATTGTTTTATTTGCTATGCAGAAGATTTTTTGCTTGATGAGATCCCATTTGTCCAATTTTGCTTTGGTTTCCTGTGCTTTGGAGGTATTACTCAAGAAGTCCTTGCTTAAACCAATGTCTTGAAGCATTTCCCCAGTGTTTTCTTTTAGTAGTTTCATAGTTTCAGGTATTAGATTTAAGTCTTTAATCAATTTTGATTTGATTTTTGTATATGGAGAGAGAGAAGGTCCTAGTTTCATTCTTCTGCATAAGGCTATCAAGTTTTCCCAGTACCATTTACTGAACAGACTATCCTTTCCAATTTGGATGCTGTTACTTCTTTCTTTTGTCTGATTGCTGTATCCAGAACTTCCAGTACTATGTTGAATAATAGTGGTGAAAGTGGGCATCCTTATTTTGTTCCAGATCTTAAAGAAAAGGCTTTCAATTTTTCCCCATTCGGTATGATACTAGCTGTGGGTCTGTCATATATGGCTTTTATCATGTTGAGATAAGTTCCTTGATAGCCAGCTTTTTGAGAGTTTTTATCATGAAGGGATGTTGAATTTTCTCAAATGCTTTTTCAGCATTAATTGAAATGATCATATGGTTTTTGTCCTTTGTTCTGTTGATGTGATGTATCACATTGATTGATTTGCATATGTTGAACCATCCTTGTATCCCTGGGATGAATCCATTTGATCATGATAAATAATCTAATATGTTGTTGAATTTGATCTGTTAGTATTTTGTTGAGAATTTTTGCATATATCTTCATCAGAGCTCTTGGCCCATGGTTTTCTGTTTTTGTTGTGTCTTTTTCTCGTTTTGGTAATGGAGTGATGCAGGCCTTATAGAATGAGTTTGGGAGTATTCCCTCTTCCTCACCTTTTTTGGAATAGTTTAAGTAGGATTGGTATTAGTTCTTCTTTGAATGGTTGGTATTATAGAATTCAGCAGTGAAGCTATCAGGTCATGAGCTTCTCTTTGATGGGAGACTTTTTATTACCGCTTCTATCCTTTTACCTGTTATTGGTTTATTCAGGTTTTAGATTTCTCCCTGGTTCATTGTTAGTAGTGTATGTGTCCAGGAATTTATCTATTTCTTCTAGGTTTTCTAATATATTGGCATATAGTTGCTCGTAGTAGTCTCTACTGATCCTTTGGATTTCTGCAGTATCATTTGTAATATCTCCTTTTTCATCTCTGACTTTATTTGTTTGGATCTTCTCTCTTTTTTTCTTAGTTAGTCTGCCTAAGGATGTTTGTTAATTTTTTTTATCTTTTCAAAATATCAACTTTTTGTTCCATTGATCTTTTTTGTTTCAATTTCATTATTTCTGCTCTGATATTTGTTATTTATTTTCTTCTAATTTTGGGCTTGATTTGCTTTTGTTTCTCTAGTTCTTTGAGATACATTTTTTTTTATTTAAACCTTTTCTGCTTTTTTAATGTAGGCACTTATTGCTATAAACTTTCCTGTCATTATTGCTTTTGCTGTATCCCATAGATTTTGATATGTTGTGTTTTCATGTTCATTTGTTTTGAGAACTTCTTAAATTTCATTCTTTTTTTTGTTTTGTTTTGTTTTTTTTTTTTTTTTTGAGACAGACTCTCGCTCTGTTGCCCGGACTAGAGTGCCGTGGCGTTAGCCTAGCTCACGGCAACCTCAAACTCCTGGGCTCAGGCAATCCTTCTGCCTCAGCCTCCCGAGTAGCTGGGACTACAGGCATGCGACACCATGCCCGGCTAATTTTTTCTATATATATTTAGTTGTTCGATTAATTTCTTTCTATTTTTAGTAGAGACGGGGTCTCGCTCTTACTCAGGCTGGTTTCAAACTCCTGAACTCAAGCGATCCACCCGCCTTGGCCTCCCAGAGTGCTAGGATTACAGGAGTGAGCCACCGCACCCGGCCTTAAATTTCATTCTTAATCTCTTCATTGACCCACTGTTCATTCAGGAGCATATTGTTTATTTACATTGTTTGTATATTTTCCTGTGTTCCTCTTGTTATTGATTTCTAGTTTTATTCCAGAGAAAATACTTGGTATGATTTCAATTTTTTTTTTTTTGAAATTTTTAAGACTCGTTTTGTGGCCTAACATATGGTCTATCCTTGAGAATGATCCATGAGCTGAGGAGAAGAATGTGAATTCTGCAGCTATTAAATGAAACATTCTGTAAATGTCTATTAGGTCCATTTGGTCTATAGTGCAGATGAAGTCCAGTGTTTCTTTGTTGATTTTCTGTCTGGATGATGTATCCATTGTTAAAAGTGGCGTGTCAAGGTTTCCAATGATTATTTTATTGAGGTCTATCTGTCTCTTTAGCTCTGATAATATTTGCTTTATGTATCTTGGTACTCCAGTGTTGGGTACATATATGTTTAGAATTATGATACCCTCTTGCTGAATTGACCCCTTTATCATTACATTATGAACTTCTTTGTCTCTTTTTATAGTTTTTATTTTGAAATCTATTTTATATGAGAGAAATATTGCTACTCCTGTTCTTTTTTTGGTTTCCATTTACATGGTATCTTTTTCCATCCTTTATTTTCAGTCTATATGTGTCTTTATAGGTGAAATGTGTTTCTTGCAGACAATATATAGTTGGCTCTTGTCTTTTTTTTTGAGGGGGGGACAGTGTCTTGCTCTGTCACCCCAGCTAGAGTACAGTGGTGTCATCATAGCTCACTGCAACCTCAAACTCCTGGGATCAAGCAAACAAGTGATCCTTCTGCCTCAGCCTTCTGAGTAGCTGGGTTGTTAGGTGCCCACCACTGCGCCCAGTTAATTTTTCCATTTTTTGTAGAGACAGGGTCTTGCTCTTGCTCAGGCTGGTCTCAAACTCCTGAGTTCAAGTGATCCTTCCACCTTGGCCTCCCAGAGTGCTAGGATTATAGGTATGAGCCACCATGCCTGGCCGCGCTCTTGTTTTTATATTCATTCAGCCTCTCTGTGTCTTTTGATTGTTTAGTTCATTTATATTCAATGTTATTATTGATAGGTAAGGACTTACTACTGCCATGGTTTTATTTGATTTCTTATTATTTTGTGGTCCTCTCTCCTTCCTTCCTTCCTTCCTTCCTGTATTCCTTTGTGAAAAGTGATTTTTTTCTGGTGGTGTGTTTTAATTTCTTTCTTTTTATTTTTTGTGTATCTGTTGCAGGTTTTTCATTTGGGATTACCATGATGCTTGCAAAAAACATTCTATAACCAATTATTTTAAACATATGACAACTCTACTTACAAACAAACTAACCAAGCAAAGAGAAATCTAACAGAAATTCTACACTTTAACTTCATACCTGCCTGCTTTTTAACTTTTTGTTGTTTCCACCAAATCTTTTTATGCTATCTGTCTCTCAAAAAGTTGTTGTAGTTATTTTTGATAGGTTTGTCTTTTAGTCTTTCTACTCAAGACATAAGTGGTTTATCTACCACAATTACAGCAATAGAGTATTCTGTGTTTGTGTACTTACTATTACCAGTAAGTTGTATACCTTCAGATGATTTCTAATTGTTTATTAACATCTTTGTCTTTCAGATTGAAGAACTCCTTTTAGTATTTCTTAAAGGACAGGACTGGTATTGATGAAATCCTCAGCTTTTGTTTGTCTAGGAAAGTCTTAATTTCTCCTTCGTGTTTGAAGGATATTTTTGTAGGATATAATATTATAGGGTTAATGTTCTTTTCCTTCAGCACTTTGAATATGTCATGCCACTCTCTCCCGGCCTGTAAGGTTTTCACTGAAAAGTCTGTTGCCAGACATATTGGGGTTTCTTTATATTATTTTTTTCTTGCTTCCCTTAGGACCTTTTCTTTATCCATGACCTTTGGGAGCTTGGTTATTAAAAGCCTTGATATAGCCTTGTTTAGGTTAAATCTGCTTGGTGTTCTATGACCTTCTTGTACCTGAGTATTGATACCTTTCTCTAGGTTTGGAAAGTTCTCTCTTCTTATTGCTTTGAATAGACTTTCTACCCCAATCTCTCTGTCTCCATCCTCTTTAAGGCCAATAATTCTTAGATTCACTCTTTTGAGGCTATTTTCTAAATCTTGTAGGCATGCTTCATTCTTTTTATTTTTTTTCTTTTTCTCTTCTGACTGTGTATTTTCAAATAGCCTGTCTTTAAGCTCACTAATTCTTTCTTCTGATTGTTCAATTCACTGTTGAGAGACTCTGATGAGTTTCTCAATTTGTCAATTGAATTCTTAAGCTCTAGAATCTCTGCTTGATTTTTTTTTCATTATTTCGATCTCTGCTAAATTTCTCTTATAGACTTCTGATTTAGTTCTCTGTGTTTTCTTGAAGTTCATTGAGCTTATTCAAGACAAGTATTTTGAATTCTGTGTCTGAAAGGTCACATATCTCCATTGCTTCAGGATTGGTCACTGGTACCTTATTTAATTTATTCGGTGAAGTTATGTTTTCCTGTATGTTCTTGATGCTTGTGGATGTTTACTGACATCTGAGCTTTGAAGAGTTAGGTATTTATTTTAATCTTCACAGTCTGGACTTATTTGAAGCCATCCTTCTTGAAAAGGCTTTCCAGATATTAAAAAGGAATTGAGTATTGTGATCTAAGTCTTTGGTCACTGCAGCTGTATTGGCACTGGGGGTGCCCCAAGCTGAATAATGCTGTGACTCTTGCAGACTCCTTTGGTACCACCTTGGGTACTAGGGTAAGAAATGGAGAATTCCCTGCATTACCAGGCAAAGTCCCTCACTCTGTGTGCTGGGCTGCTGGAGTTGGGTGAGGCATGATATGGGCACTCTGTGGTGTCCACCAGCACCAGGTCACACTTAAAGCCAGCCCAGTCTTACCCAAAGCCAGTGGTGACTGTTGTCTAGCTACCTCTGATGTTTATTCAAAGCCCAAGGGCTCTTTTGTCAGCAGGTGGTGAATCCTGCTAGGATTGGGTCCTTCCCTTCAGGTAAGCATGTTTCCTTCTGGCCCAGGATGGGTCCAGAAATGCCATCCAGGAACTAAGGCCTGGACTCAGGGGCTTCAGGAGTTTGCTTGATACTTCATTTTACTGTGGCTGAGCTGGTACCCAAGTTGCAAACCAAAGTCCTCTCGGCTCTTCCCTTTCCTTTCCCCAAGTGGAAGAAAACTCCCCCTGAGCTGCACTGCCTGTAGCTGGGGGAGGAGTGATGCAGGCACTGGCTTGGCCGCCATGGCTGATGTTTCACTGGGTCATAGGCACCCCAAGTCTACTGGCTTCGAGCCAGCACAGCTGCAGAAATTGCCCAAAGACTTCAGTCTTTGTGGCCTGACTGCCTTACAAATTTATTCTGGGTTTTTGTCAGCCGGTGATGGGTCTAGCTGGAACTCGGGTTTCGGGATAGAGGATTTCCCTCTTGCCAGG
Source organism: Indri indri (assembly GCA_004363605.1). NCBI lineage: Eukaryota > Metazoa > Chordata > Mammalia > Primates > Indriidae > Indri > Indri indri. Next base: position 50,142 of record RJWJ010003129.1, on the reverse strand, counting down.
CTGTTCTAAATGCTCCCCCAGAGGTGCCAGTACAATTCTGCCCTGTGCTGTGTTCCCCTGTGCCTGGGTGACCCTGAGTACCAATGCAAAGTCCCACAATCACTTCACTGTCCCTCCCCTAGGGACACAGATTCTCTCTCCACTGGGGGGTGCTGGTGTGGCACTGCCAGGGGAGGGGGGAGGGGTGGCGTAGGCAATGCAAGACTGTCTTTTCTGTTCTCTTCAGTGCCTCTTTCCTTGATGTAATGTTAAAACCAGGTAGTATGATCGCTCACCTGCATTTTGGCTCTACTGAAGGTGCTTGCTTGCATGGATAGTTGTTGAATTTGGTGTTTGTGTGGAGGGATGATCACTGGAGGTTTCTATTTGGCCTTGCTCCACCCCCTCCTCTGTGTATTTCTTGATTTGAAGAGATTTATTTGAATGTGTATGGTGTGAGGTGAAGATTTAAATAGCTTTTTTTCTTAAAATCAATGATGAATTTATATCAGTTAGCATCTTAGTTTTAAACATCAGAATCCACACCCTCTAGTTTAAGCAGACATGGAATATACTGAGGGTTTCACGTAGCTCACAAACTCACTGAGCTCAGGGGCAACCTTCCAGTAGTTACTTCCGGAGCTGTGCCAGGGTATTGGCCAGGTGAAGAATGTGCCAGCTGCCCTTGCTGTTGTCTGTACCAGCAAAATGTTTACAGCTTGTTTCTTCACTTACTTTTGAGGACAAGTCTCATGTGGCTGCATCTGAGTGGGAACGGATTTTTCTAGAAATTGTTTTTGGAAGGCAGTACTCACAATGTGAGAAATTATCAAAATAATATAAAGAAAATGTGTGTAAGATTGGGTGACCACAATTGATAGACAAATGACTAAACAAATTGTCCCAGGCACTGATTAGTGATGCCACTTTTCTCATGTATTAAATTTGTATTTTTTTTAAAAAAGCATAGGATCAGTTTCTGGTTTATGTCATCAGTTGCATCTGATTACAGTTGACCTTGAAGAACAGAACACAGGCGTTAGAGGAGCCGACTCCAGTGCAGTCAAAAATCCACATATAACTTTTGACTCCTCCAAAACTTAACTACTAATATGTTACTGTTGATTGGAAGCCTTGCCAGTAACGTAAAGAGTTGATTAACACATATTTTGTATATTGTATGTATTATCTACTATATTTTTACAATAAAGTAAGCTAGAGAAAGGACAATGTTATTAAGAAAATCGTAAGGAAGAGAAAATATATTTTCTATTCATTAAGCAGAAGTGGATCATCATAAAGGTCTTCATCTTCATCATTGTCACATTGAGGAGGCTGAGGAGGAGGAGGGAGGGGAGGGGTTGGTCTCGCTGTCTCAGGGGTGGCAGAGGTGGAAGAAAATCCACATCTAAGTGGACCTGAGCAGTTCAAACCTGTGTTGTTCAAAAGAGTGTCAACTGTATTTTTATATTCCTGTGCTAATGCCATAATTATTTTATTTTTTGTTACATTATGTTTTATCTACTGTTGGTATACAGTGCACTTATTATTATAAGTAATACCTATTTATTCTTCTGGATGAACTTTGAGATCACTTTATCAATTTACCAAAATATAAATTAATTTGTTATTTTGATTATAATTGTGTTAAGCCTTCACATTAATTTGTCACGTATTGACCTCATTAAATATTAATCTAAGTATGTGATATATATTTTTATTTAGTCAAAAAATTCTAATGTTCCTCAGTAAGGTTTTGTAGTTTTCTTCAAAATGGTGTTTACATTTCCCACTAGTTATTTGAAAGCATTATTTATTATTGTTAATATAAATAGATCCAGTTTTCCTTTCATTTCCCCTGTTTTTTCCTGCCGAGCAGGAAAGCTGTTAAGTTTTGCCAGTGTATTTTGTTTTAGATCCTTTAGAAATTTATTAATTCTAAGAGTACATGGATATATGCAAATAACAGTAATTTTGGAACATGATAAGGCAAACAACTATAAAAGAAAAGACATAAAAAATGATTTATATATAATTAATTCAGTAAGCTAGGTGTAAAAATACCCTGGAAGAGGAGATGGTTCTAATATTGTAATAATGCTTGCATTCCCTCTGTATGGATATTCTAAGTAACATGTGTAAAGCTGGTGATTTATAGCATCCAGATATGCTCTGTAAAGTCAACCACATGCCTTGGTTTCCTTGTCAATCTGCACTGCATACCCAGACACACATGGTGCTTTCTCCCCAAATGCAAGTTCTTAAGCTCCACAATCAGATTCTGGGTAGCAACACATTAATTCAAGCAGATTGATGCCTCCAGAGGTCTCCGTGGCCTTGCCTCTCCATCCGCTTGCTGGTGGAGGGGATTTCATAAATGAAAACAGGCCAGGGCTCACTCAGTTCAGTCTTCCTGCCCCAAGCTACTCTCTTCCTTTTGACAGCTAAGTCAGGTGTTTACTGAACAGTGTCAGTGGGGTCTGTGGATTGTTACACTTAGAAAGTTAAAAAAAAAAATCAGTAAATAAGCACAAAACAAGTGGGAAGAATTTGGTGAATGCTTGGTTTTAAAACTTCAGAGACTCAAAATGATCCTGTCTCTCCCAGGCCAGATAACCGCTAAAAAAGGGGCATCAGTTACATAGCTCTCCACTAAAAAGCTATGGGAAGATTAATGCCTAGGGTTTATAATAGGCATCATTGGATAATAGCTTCTAATTCCATAGGGTATAAACTATAGAGAAAGACAAACATATCCTTAATATGGACAGGATTCTGCTTGACTGAATTTCCTTGGGACTTTTAAAATTTTAGTAAAGTATTCATTTTTATTTGTAGCCTTAAAGGCAATTCTTAGGCAGCCCCATTCCTTGGTTGCTCATTGGCCATCTAACCATGCAAAATAGTGTCTGCACTTGCTGTTTAGAGTACACATAGCAAAGATGAGCAGACTCAACTAAACACACTTACCTGGCTTGGCCTATCCTGAGATCCACAGATCCACAGGAGAAGGCTGGATTTGGGAGAGGTTTTGTCATAAGACAACTGAAGGTCCTTTCTCTTTCTCACAGTTCTTGACCTCTGGGACTCTCTTGTTGTGATTGGTCATTTTAGGGTGGTTCTCAGTGGACTAAGGAATTTGGCTCTGAGCCTAACCCAAGCATAGCTCAGATTCTGGTCTTTCCGGTCAGAAACGGAGCGGGGTGATGGGATTTGGGGAGGACTCGGGTGACATGAGGAGGTGTGTTAAGTAAAACATATTAAAAGACCAAGGTAGGAACTTTCTTAATACTTGAAGGATTACAGGATATTTGAGGTCGAAAAGGGTTGCGTTTACAGCCGAAATGCAAGGAATCCTGTCACATCTTGAGGGCGCTCAATGGAGTCTGTAACATTCTCCAGCTGGGCTTAAATATCAGAGTCCTTATGTAGCCCTTTCATGCCCCCCTTCAAAGCCTGCTGGGTCTGACTTGAGCATGGAGCCACAAAACAAGGCTCCTCACATTTCTTGCTCGCCTGGCAAAGACTAAGAGTGCACAATTGCTGAAAAGTTGAAAAAAAATCAATATGATGTGTGTGTGGATAATATGACAAAACCTCTTTAGAAAATCTGTATAATTAACCATTTTTGCTATTTAAAAGTGTTGCAAATTGATCTGGAAAAAAGGACACAGTCCCTATATAACTTAATTAAAGATCATTCTGGAAATGGACTGGAGGTCTGCTAGAGCAATGGTTAAGAGGTTAATTATTCAATAATCAGTCAATTATCCTGGTAACCAAATTCATGAGGAAATCCTGTATTTTTGAGAAGGGAAAACAACTTCCTTCTGGTTGAAAAGGGACTAGAGGGGTTTTGACATCAAGAAGAAATGGGTCAAGTTTTTAAGAGTTGTGAACTTAAGGTTTCTTGTTTTTAAAATCTTTCTTAAATGATACTTTTTTAAAAAAAATGTTAGCAATAGCAGATTATTTTAAATTAATGTCACAGAAAATTAAATTTTTTAATAGACAGTGTGATCGAGTGGAACAATATTGTTCCATTCACATGTGTGTCTGTTGATAAGTTGTTATGTTTGGATCATAAGATTCAGATACCACCATCTACCGGAGGCATTCAAGGATGGCAGATAAAAACTATGCTATCTATGGAAACTCAAATGCAGGTCCTGAGGGCAAAGTCGCGGATGATGTGATAGCTTTTTTCTCCTCAAATTAACAGCTTTTGGCTGTGTAGCTAGATGTATTTGAGAGATTAATTTGTGTTAATTTGTTTCCTATTTCTCTCCGCTGTGTATTAAGTCACTTCATTTCCTCAGGGAAGTTAAAGTCCAAGCCCCAAGGAGTACTTCAAGAATACAACAAGGATGAGAAAAGAAGAAAGTGGTTTGTAGGAAGGAGCAGAATGGCTCGGCAGAAGCAGGGTTTACAGAGGTGCTTGCTGCAGACTTGAGAAACATTCTTTTGGGCTGGATAAAGGACAGGAGAGGGGGCAATGGGCCCCAGAGAAGTGCGGATGCTGACAGCATCCTGCCAAGGGAGTGACACCCCAGCAGGTGTGTCTGGGTAGACGTGACCAGAGACCTGTTCACAGAAACTAGAGTTACCGTACCATGAAACAGCAGGGACAAGTTGGGCCTCAGAGAGTAGCAGGGACAAGATAGTGGCCATACCTTTGACAAATTGTGTGGACAAATGACTAATTACCAACAAACCCTCCCCTCTCCTGCCCTTGGAGCTTAGGTGCAAAGTAAGGAAAGAGGTGTAACTGCAGACATTGTTTCCTACCGGTCTGATGAGGGTGGACATTCAAAATTGACTTCTGGACAAGAAAGATGTGCCATTTCTTTTAGATTCAATTTTGTGGACTGAGATTGATCTTCCCTGCATTTGCCTAAAAGGATCTGTTATCACCACAGTGAAAACTGTAAACCTATTTTGGGTATAGAGAAAGTTTAAGAGTGTTTCTCTACGTGACTCCGTTCCTGAGTCAAAGTTATGGTGACGGATGGAAGCAATGGTGAGAAAAGTAGTCACGTGCTATTGGAAGAGAATATGACCTGGGACACTTAGAAATATAACAAAAATGAATTTTCTACATGAAAATTGTTATAAAGTTACATCTCCTGTTGGCTTTCATTAAATGTATCAGAGTCTCAGAATGAAACAAGTGGAACGCTCAAATCAGAGAACTTAAGGACAGACTAATGAAAAGGGCTTTTTACCAAAGGACAGTTAGGGAAAGCAGAAAGGCTGGTGCAGTAGCCCTGAGGCTATAGCCGCTGCTGGTTGTTGGAACCCACAGAGAGAAAGGAGGGGAGGGAAGGGAAGGGGGACGGGGAGGGGAGAGAGTCCTCAAGATGTAATCAACCTGCTGTGATTGGCAGGGAGGGAGCTGGGGGAATAAGTATCTTCTCTCAACCTCATTCTCCTCCTTCCTTTCCAATTTCTGCTAGTACCATTCTTTGGCCAAACCCCGCTGAAAGCTGGAGGGTGGGGAACCGAATGATGCAGTCCAATGTGGGTCAGCCTTCTGGGGCACAGAGCAGAGGAGAAAGGGTCACAATAAATATGAGCCAGTAGCAGTGACAATCACCACCACACAGCCACGTTGGGAGATGGTCATCTCTCATTCTCTCATTGTTGCGTGATTAGATTATGACCAGTTTTGTTTTCTTTTTGCTCCTACAAGCAACACAGAGCAGGAACAACTAGCTTAAAATGAATTAGAAGTAAAAAAAAAAAAAAAAAAAAGAATAGTGAAGACATCTTAAATTCTGAAAAGCCAGTGACTTCAGATATTCATTTTCTACCAAGTCTTTGGTTTAATTATTTTATCATGTTAATCCATTCGCTTTTGTTTTATGGCAAAGTCATGTGGAGCCACTTGTCATCTTACAGACGGGTTCAGATACGGAACAATTGTATGGTCAGTGCCTTTGAAGGAAGCCTAGTAGCATATGCAGTGAGCAGGACCAACACAGCCCAAGCTTTCCACGGCCCACAGTCGCGAGAGGGCTACATTACAGCGTGAGAGGCAACCCGCAGCATGCCACCGCGTGCCACACAAATGGAGAGCCCTGGAGTGCCCAGTACGCTGCCAGCCCTGCGTGCTTTCTGAGAACTTGTATTCACCATCAACCATTCAACTTCTTTTATTTATAAAGTGGGATTCTGTATTACCAAATTTAACTCTAAACACGTGTCTTGAAAAGTAACCATAACAATAGATATTTGTTGAATACTCACTGTGTGCTAGATAATATACTAAGTGCTTACCTGTGTGAGCATGTCTTCTAGAATCAAAATAGTAGGTGTGATTATTATCTTCATTTTAATGGATGAGGAAAGCAAGGCTCAGAGAGGTTAAATAATTTGACTATGTTTTCTGAACCTGCAAGTGGCAAACCCAGAAGTTGAACTCAGGACACTTTCTCTCCAAAGCCCACACTCTTAACCACTAACTTCCTACTCATTATGTGAAGGGAAAAGTCACTTTCACCTCTATGCATTCTGATCAATTTTTAAAAAGTGAAGCCTTACTTTGTATGTCCATTGGGAGCATGATTCTTTATGATAGAATATTTTTAAGATACAAGATACCATACACATGTGGACTGGTGTTGGCCATTAGCACTTTGTCACTGTCGAGACCAAGGATTTCAGTCATAACAAGAAGGCAGGCAGCAGTTGTCAAGGCTGGTCAGGTGTTCTGAGTTTCCATTTGGTTAGCCTGTAAATGAACAGGGTGCCACTGGAGTGGGAAAGAATGTATTTTCTGCTACTTGCCCTTCTCCCTGAGGGGATGATGTATCTGAATTGCCATTCATACATTGTTCCATGAAATATGGCCATACCTTCTAGTTTCCTGACCTTTTCTGTAGTCTGTTTTGGTTGGTCATTTGTCTTTTCTACACAAGGCAGGGAGGCCACTAACAGGAGAGAAATTAAATGGTCAGTTAATCAAGTTAGAGCATAATGGAAAGGTCAAGACATAGCAGCACATCACTATAATTCACAGACTATAGGAACAATTGAACAGTGGATCCTTCAGTGAGGAAGGAATTTAATTGACCAAGACAGTACATCCATTGTAATCATCACTTTCCCCAAATGTGATGATAGTAGATAGGCATAGTATTTTTAATATGGTGAATTTTACTGCAATGATGGTTACTAAAATATAAGAAAGATATTGGACAGAGCTAAGAGGCATTGGAATATCCTAAATATACTTATTTTTCCTTCTGGCTCCCTGTCTTAGGTGAGGCTCTCTGGAAGTAGAGCCCAAGATGAGGAATCTTGTGCAAGTGGTTTATTGAGGGTTTCAGGAAAATCAGTAAGCTGGTGAGGGAAGTGGAATAGGGCAGGGGAGAAGCTAAGCACAGGATGACTTCAGCTGTAGTCTAGCTGTAGTCTGATCCTCAGGGGCTCTGGAGGAGAAATGCACCACAGAGTTATCCCAACTTGTGGCAGGAGGCTGGGCTTTTGACTCCATATCAATCAGTCATTGGCTGCAGGCTGCACCTGGTTTGGGAGAGTGTGAGGTTTAACCTCCTGGGAATTTCCTGGCAAGATGGCTTCTATAGCTCAAAGGCAATTACACAGAGGAGGTGCAGCTGTGAGCCATTGGCAGCCAACACTCACAGGTGCTGGTCCTGGTGGATGGGTGCACAGGCCTAGTAAAGGAGATCTTCCAGCATCGACGGCATTTTCATGCTTCCACATTGCTTCTGCTGTGGTCTGAATGTGTTTCTCTCCAAAATTCATATGTTGGAACCTACTAGCCAATGTGATAGTATTAAGAGGTGGGGACTTTGGGGAAATGATTAAGTTATGAGCACTCTGCCCTCATGAATGGGATTCGTGCTCTACAAAAGAGGTGACGGGAATGCCCCAGTCCCTTTTTGCCCGTCCACCTTCCACCTTCCACCCTGTGAGGACGCAGCAAGAAGCCGTGCGTCATTTTGGAAGCCGAGAGTGAGCCTTCACCAGACGCTGAATCTGCCAGTGACTTGATCTTGGACTTCTCAGCCTCCAGAACTGTGAGAAATAAATTTCTGCTTTTTATAGATTACCCAGTCTAAGGTATTTTGTTATGGTAGCATGAACTGACTGAGACAGCTTCCTTCCTAGCTCTTATATATTGCAGACAGATCAAGGTGAGCAGAGAAAAGCTCTGAAGTGTTTCTGTGCTTTATGTGAAGTAAGGGTAAGAATTGTTTAGTGAGACTTTTTTCAGTGTGTGTGAAAGTTTGATGCATGAGGCCCTGGGTTCGATCCCCAGCACCTACACACACACCCACCACACAAGTTTGAAAGCTACATGGAGGACAGATTAGAGAGACAGATATTTTTGCTTTTGATTGTGTTTGCAGAGGGTACCCAGACTGATTCAAACTTTCACTAGGGGAGAACCTGTCCTGATTGTTTGTACTTCTAAGCAGATGGTTGGAAATGGGAATGATTGCATTCCTCATTCTTTGCATATTTGTTGAGAAATTAAGTAGGACACAATGGATTTCTCCCCAGACCCTCATTTTCCATCGCTGCCCCAAAGAACTTTCTACAAAACAGATTCTTCTGCATATGTAAAAGCCTCCTCTTTGAAATGGGATACACTTAGGGGCAAAGCTTCTCTCTCTCTCTCTCTCTCTCTCTCTCTCAAAACTCTGGTGGAGAAAACTGTATCAACTCCCTTACTCACTCTACCCTACAGGAGATGAATGACTCTTCTGATTGGCAAATTTTGGAAGAATAACTGGCCATGATTATTTCAGTTTTATCCTCCTTTCCTTTATGAAGGTGCTTCTTTACAGAGGATGTGAGTTCTCTGCTCCCATACCAAATATTGAATAGGGGCCTCTCTTGGGTGGACGGCCTGCTGCTTAGATCAGCTTTGCCATGACTGTGTGGGTACATTTATGCCTCTTTAATTCTAGGGTTCAGTATTAGCAACTCCATTTGGCTAACAGAATATTTATGATAAAACCTCTTACTAAGCTAGTAACAGAGGGAGCTCTCTTTACCCAATCGAGGGCAACTATAAAAACTTAAATCAAAATCATAATTAATGGTAGAATGTTGAAAGCTTTCCCTCTGAGATTAGGAGCAGGACAAGGATGATCACTATACCACTTCTATTCAACATTTTACTGGAGGTTCTAGCAAGTACAGTGAGTCAGGCAATAAAACAAAATTAAAAAAATAAAAAATTAGTTATTGGAAAGGAGAGGTTAATACCATCACTCAAGATGAAATAACTGTGTAAAAATGCAAAAGAGTTTTTGATGAAGTTACTAGAATTAGTAGGTACATTTAGCAAGTTTCTTCTGCATGTGAAATCAATATACCAAAGTTAGTTGAATTCCATATACCATCAACAGTCAGTTAGATAATGTAATTTTAAAGAATTTTGTACTTCACAGTAACTATAAAATTATCGAGTACACAGGAATCAATAAAAATGAAGTGCAAGTCCTTCATCAAAAGAATAATGATACTATTAAAAGGCATTGAAGTTCTAACTAAAAAAAAGGTGGGGTGTGTTACATAGCTAAATAGAAAAATCTTGGTCCCCTTCAAATTTATTCATAAATTCATAGTAATTACAATTAACATCGACTTTTTTTTTTTTTTTTTGAGACAGAGTCTCACTCTCTTGCCTGGGGCGAGTGCTGTGGCGTCAGCCTAGCTCACAGCAACCTCAAACTCCTGGGCTTGAGCAATCCTACTGTCTCAGCCTCCCGAGTAGCTGGGATTACAGGCATGAGCCACCATGCCCGGCTAATTTTTTCTATATATATTTTTAGCTGTCGGATTAATTTCTTTATATTTTTAGTAGAGATGGAGTCTCGCTCTTGCTCAGGCTGGTCTCGAACTCCTGAGCTCAGGACGATCCGCCCGCCTTGGCCTCCCAGAGTGCTAGGATTACAGGCGTGAGCCACCGCACCCGGCCTAACATCGACTTTTTTAATGTAACTAGTCAACAGACTTTAAAATTTATTTGGATAAGCAAAGGGCTCCTGAAAAATAAGACTACTCTAGAAGAAGATGGAGACTTGAACCAGAAGAAGAAAAAGACTTGTCTTTTAATAAAGATACTTTGATATTGGTGCAGGAATAGATGAAAGAAACAGTTAAACTGAATAGAAAGGTCAGAGACAATGCAGAGTGCATAGAAATGTGCTTTACAGTAAAGTCAAATATGTGACTACCCTATGAACCAGCAATTGCACCCCTAAGGAAAACCTTTAGAAAACTTAGCTCTTGTACACCTGGAGACAGGTTCAAGAATGTTTACAAAAGCAATTTTCAAATAGCAAGCAGGCAAAGAAAAACTGGAAACATTTCAATAGAACAAAGGGTATATTAATACAATGGAATAGTATATAAAAATGAATTAACTATAGCTATAGATACCAAGATAGAGGAATCTCAAAAACGTAATGTTACTTCTATATCATCAGTAGTAAAATCTTAAAAGCAAAGGAATTATTATTACAAAAATCAGTAGTGATTACCTCTCTGAGGGGTGAGGGTGGTAGTGGGTGATGGAAATGTTATTGGGAGGAGGCTTCCAAGTTATGGGTAAGGCTTCATTTCTTAATGCATAATACATGCATTTCTTAAGCCAGGTGTTGGGTACACTGAGTATTTTTTACTGTTCAAACTGCACATATGCATATTATGTATTCTTTTGCATATGTATTTCAAAATAAGCATAACCATGGACCATAGTTGGAAGGATTTGAATTGTGGGAAAAAGATACAACAGGCAACAGCTGACATTCGGGGAGTGAGAGAGAGCAAAGCACAGCTCCCTTTCACTGTTTGGACCATCAACTACAGCCAGCAGTAGCCTGGCCTGGTGTCACCAGTGAGCTCTGCCTACTGGATCTTGCTTTCTACTACTTACTTATGATGGATGGATATACTTCTTGACAAGAGGAAGAAAACCATGGGTTTGATTTTGTAGTTGTGTCAGCCATGGAAAGAGCAGTAGGGACACCATACGGGCTTTGCAAAGAACTGAGGATGAAGCCACGAAGGGCCAAACCCACCTGTAGTGCTCTTATAGCAAGAGTGGAGCCAATGTTCCGACATCTTTAGAAGTCAAAATGCGCCCTGGGTTGCTGGGTGATTAAGGCAGTGAAGTCGCACCTAAAGTATAGCTCTGGATTGTGTTGTAAGTAATTTTTATTACTAATAACTGCAATGCCTGTTCCCTAATTATTTAAATTTTGAATAAATTTAAGTGGCTTGAAAATTTTCTCAGTGATATGTCCCTGTGCACAGATATTCTGAAATGTCTTCTTGAATGGGAGAGGAAAGGGTAGTATTTCACTTAGAGGTATTGTGAATGATTATTAGAAATTAGTTTAGTATTTGACTTCCCTGCCAAATATTCTTGTGAAGGGATGGGTTCCATTAGGTCTGACTTTGCCCATGGGCAAAATGTCATTGGTCTTCCTCCTCATTGTTAAGAGACTGTTGAGAGCTGCGGAGCTGGGGTACTGCCGAGGAATGCCACCAGGCTGCTTGGAAAAATACCTGAGCACTTAAATAACCCCCAAAGAGGTGATGTCAGCAAGTGGGACTAAATCTTACTAAGCAGCTGATAACATGCTGAAGGCATTCTGGAAAAGATTACGGCCATTGTGCAGCGCCCTTGTGTAAGTCACGGCTATTAACTAAACAGGAAAGGCCAAACTGTCAGGCAGGCGGCTTTTTCCTCAGCTGCTTGTTTTCCAATTTCTTGCCAATGCATCAAGAAAACTATGGTACTAAACAGAGAACAGCACAACAATGGTTGCATGAAAAGTCAGTGCTATGCATGGGAGGAATGGATAACAGCTGTGCGCCTGGAGGCGAAGCTGTCATGGCAAATGCTTTCTTGCTCACCTTGAAGGACGTTGAGAGTTCCATTTCCTGAGAATTACCAGTAACTGACAAATCCTGTAGGACTCTGGGCATGGATGGGAAACTTCAGAAGCCACCTGTGAATAGTTGGCACATTGGAAACATTTGCTAAGAAAAGAGAGGCGGCCTGAGGCATTCTTGAGTAGAAAGTTCCTGTATTTTCCTTTCTGGGACCTAGGCCAGACTTGTGGAAGACTGATCACAGAAAACGGATTATGAAATACTCAGGAACTAGGATGTGGCTTTGTGTCTATTCTCATTTCCTCACCCCAGGAGTTCAAACTACTTACAGCCTCTCAGAAATTAGTTTGCAACACGCTAATGTCTGTCTGTTTGTCTTTTCCCTATGTTCTTGTCAAAATCATTGCCAAACTATTTTCTTTTTATTAAGAAAAGTAAATACTGGTTAATGATTTGTAGTTTTGGACACATGAAGAAAGAAAGATGGCAAATCTAGATTTAAGGTTATTCTTTATATTTCATACCTTTTTGCTCAGAGTATAGTTATTGATATATTATGCTGCTCCATATCTCCTTTTGTTTATAAATAAGTTATTTTTATAAAATTACACAATTTTGATTGATAGATGATATATAAATTTACCCATAATTTCATTATCACAGCAGATAATTTTCTTAAGAATGAATATTGTAACCTAACCCATATGTACATGCAACTGAATATGTATTCTTCAGATAATATTGTATTATAATTTTCCACATTGCTGCATAGTCTTCATAGCCATCACTTAAAATAGATGATTAAAATACACATTCTTTAAAGAAAATATTGACAATAGAGACAATAGAGAATTTTAAAAAATTGTTAATTGTCTGAACATATCTGCATATTTGAGTCTATTTTTTATATATGCTCTAAAAGTACCATGCAATTCAGTATCCAGTTTTTGGCACTTAAGAATTTTTCCTATGTTATTAACTTAATCACCATGTGCATAATTTTAATAATTGCATTATATTCCATTTTGTAGGCTTACCAATAATATATTTAAGCATTCTTGGGTTGTTGACATTTAGAATATTTGCTCTAATTTGCTATTATTAAATATTAAAAAAAGCTATCATAAACATCTTCCTGCATGTAGCTTTTGTAAAAACTGGATTGTTTCTCTGGGACATTACTGGGTCAGAGGCTAATCAGTTTTCTGGCTCCCGATGGTTATTGCCACATGGCTTTCCAAAAGTATTGCACCAATTTTACAGCTACAAAATTGTACAAAAGAAGCAATACCACACAATTCTTAATGTAATAATTATGAATTTTAATAGCTGTGTGTTAACTTTATTAAATTAATAATGAAATTGATTTCTTAATGTGTTTCTTACTGGTTTTCCCATTTTGAGAATTATCAGTTTACATAGTTCATATGCTTTTCCTATTTCATTTTTAGAGTCGTGTTTTTCTGATTATATTATGTGAGATTTTGGTATAAGGTTTGCAATAGATATTTTCCTGCATTTTATTTTTTTAGTATACCAAAATTGTTATTTTTGGTAAATAATTAGTCTTTTCCTTTGTGATTTCTGTCACTTAGAAAGTAATTTCCCCGTTAAAGAATTAGTAAATATTTAATGCTGTGTTCTTTAGACTTTTTATGACTTAAATAGAAGTAAATTCTCAAATAATATAAAAACTCGTGGAAAGCTCACAATAAACAGATATGTAAAAAGAAAAAAAAAAGCCAATAAAATAATCAGAAATCCTGCTTTCCAGAGAAAACAATAGGTAACATTTTTGGCATATATCCTCTCTATTTACTATTTACACTGTAAATATACAAAAATAAATATGTAATTAAACAGACATTTCACAAAATGTATTGCATACAGAACGTGTACTATTATATAAGCTACACTTTTCCTAAATTAAAAACTGTAACATAAAAATCTTTCTATATCAGTGACTATAGATCACCCTTAAAATTTCAAATGGCTACATGGCATTCCATTACATAGAAGTCCAGTAACATATTAAACCATTCCTTTGGCATTCGACTTTTCATTTTTTTCCTGTTATAAACAAATGTGAGCTTAATAGTCTTGTACAAACATTTTTTACACTTGTCCAATTCCCAGCAGGGGGATACCTGGGATTAAAGCATTTTAAACAAGATATGATTGTTTTCTCAAATCGTTTTTCTCCCAAAATTGTACTAGTTTCAACCTCACCAATTAATTTGTCAGTGCTCTTTTCTTATATTTATATAATTCTCCTTAATCTTTACCAGTCAGATAGGCAAATGATAAAGATGTCTTGTTACTTTAATTGTATTCTTAGAAGTTGAATTTTTTTTGTAGATTTATTTTCCATTTGTATTTCTACTTTTGTTCATGTCCTTAGCTATTTTCCCATTATGGTTTTATATCTTTGTGTAATTTGGTATATAATTTAAAAATCTGAATGCACCCCCACTCCCTACCCCTTTCTAGTGGTGTCTACTGCCTTGCAATCAGTTCTTAACCTTAGAGTTAGGTGAAAAAAAGTGTTCTCCAAGCACAGAACAACCTTACAATTGCTGCCATCTGCATGTGTAAGGAAACCACTCTCCTGTTACTCCAAGTGTGGAATTACAATTTCTATTAAATTGTAACTGTGGTAACTGTTAGCAAACAAGGGTAAAGCTACACTAAAGTATGTGTAGGGAGCTGTTTTCCCCTAAAAGTAATGTTATGTTTTTATTTTAATCACACAAGGAAGAGGGAGGTCTCAGAGTTCCAGAAACCAGAACTGAGAGAGGGAATCCTACGTGAGAAGCAGAGGAGGTAGATG